>JAHWFO010013512.1:0-10473 GCA_023313115.1 Rhysida immarginata | reverse complement strand
AAATCTACAGTTTTATTCCGATCTTGATAAAATTTCGCATACATGACCTTCAAAGCATGAGGAAGGTCACTGTCTACCTCAGATTTCGGAAAAATAATAAATATCGATAAAAAATCGATATTCATGGTTATGGCAAGGCATATTAATGAGAAATATCTCATGACCAACAATGCAAGGCAAAGTTTGTACAACAATAGGTATCAACAATGGTATCAACACGCAATTCACAAACGCTCTGCATGGACCAACAATCAATATCTCATGACTAACAATGAAAGGAAAAGTTTGTGCAAGTGTAATTATCCCGGGCAACGCCGGGTACCTCTTCTAGTACATATTATACATTTTTTAAAAAATGAAAACATGATTACAATTAAGTTACGATTAATAATTTAAAACAAAATTTCATAATAAGAAGCTTTTATAATATTTTGATTACATCTTTGAAATATCATCATAAAAAAAAATTTCTTGTTAACACGTAACGCCCCCATCCCCCTGTATGATGTGAAACACTAAATCACTGGTAGGCAGGTCGGGGTGTGAGGGAGTTAGGGGTTCGGAACCCAAAAGATCGTCTCTGAAACTACAGGTATTGGACATTGAAACTGAAACACCTTCGCAAATAGCACTGGATACCCCCAGGGCTGAATAGAACCTTCTGCTAGGTAATTAATCGTATGCATATCAATTAATTACGTGTCAGAATTCTTGGTAGTCACTCCAGTAGAAAAGTTCGATAGTAAGCTTCAAATTGTCTGTGCAGAGCGCTATAATGGGAGACATATCCGACTTCAAAAGAGGGCAGATTGTTGGCGCGCGTCTAGCAGGTGCATCTGTGTCCAAAACTGCCACACTTTGTGATGTCTCACGTGCTACAGTATCCAGGGTGATGTGTGCATATGAACAGGAAGGACGAACCACGTCCAGGAAGAGCAACTGCAGGAGAAAACGGAAGTTGTCGGAAAGAGACGTCAGGACATTGACCAGGATTGTTGCACGAAAGCGGAAAACCACCGCAGCAGAAATCACCGCAGAAATGAATACACACCTCCAGGAACCTGTGTGCACGAAGACAATCCGTCGTTACCTGCATAAGTCCAACATCCATGGCAGGGTTGCTATACCGAAGCCTTTCATCAGTAGTACAAATGCCTCCAAGCGGGTTCAGTAGTACCGGACGCATAAAACCTGGACGTTGGATGACCTCAAACGCGTTATATTCTCGGATGAGTCCAGCTACACTGTCTTCCAAACAACAGGGAGGGTATTCGTCTGGAGGAGCCCCTCTGATGCCTACAACCCAGACTGCTTGGCAGCCACAGTCAAACACGGAGGTGGATCAGTAATGGGTGGATCAGTAATGGTTTGGGGTGCAAACTGTGCAGGACCTCTACCGATCCTTCCTAAGACGTGTTGCTGCTGTGCTGGCTGCCCACGGTGCCCCAACACCTTATTAAATAAAGATTTTGGATTTCTAACAGGTGTTTCAGTTTCAGTGTCCAATACCTGTATGAGTTTGTGGTGTGTTCAGCTATTTTATTCATTCCAATGTTTATAAACACAAATTACATAAAACATATTCCAGTTATTCGGTGCTAATTAATATTAAGGGGCCCCTAGCAAAATTAAATTTAATTAATTCTAGATCATTACACAAACAAGGAGATGCTTAAGAGAATAACAACCAGCGTCTAGCTGCATCAAAGCATGGGCAGTTGCATGGTCCCCACGAGCTAGGCCATTCACACGAATAATTATGTGCCAAGGGGGGCGGAGTGCACACCCAAAACCCACGGCTTAAGTATACCATAGAACAGCGCACTCACACATTCGGTGCTTTTTTTAGAGGCCACAACTAGGGGGGAAACACGGAAACCTCTCTTGGTGGGTTTTGAGCGGCACGCAATTCATGTGCCACAGATACGAACACCGCGGCAAGCTGTACCGACGGATCTCACTTGTACTCGTTGTGAGCCGCCCACACAGAAAACCAGTGCGCTCAATTCCTTATCGCCGCTCGCTCACTTGCGTCCAGCCAACCGCAAGCATACTTAATGCTCTTAGCTGAAATTAATTTCTGCGCATAATTATAACCATTACAGTACAAGTTAATTAGGCAAACTAATCGTTTTACGGCAGCACTTAGTATCTTTCGATACACAGAGTCAGTGGAGAACTTTCGCGCAACTGTGCACGCAGTCTCTGGGAAGGAAGAGAACGGGCATCCTCGAACACAACGCTCTGAGGCAAAGTTACGATTTCTTGTCGGTCTTTGCGCGGAAAGAAACAGTTAAAGGCACTCACCAATCTTCAAGACATCTGTCACCTGTTTGGGGTTAGGGATTGCACCTACACATCCGGAGAAACTTGACCCTGGACGACGATAACGAGCCATTCAATAACTGCAACTCGACGTCGGTCCCTTCGGCAAAACGCAATGTTCCATTGACATGGCGATAAAACTACATACTTTAAAAAGTTAAAACCATTGATCAAGATGCTCAACATTAATATACTGAATAACTTAAATGTAGCTCTTAATACTGTGTCTTGATAACATGAAAGGCTTAAGTCTCGAAAGCGTTCCATCCTCAGTTATGGCGGCTCAACGTCTTCAAACCATCAGGAGCCAATTATTTTTCGTCTGCCTCTAACGAACGCATTCGGGGGTGGCCGTGGCCTGGTTGTCTCGTCGGTTGGCTTGCCAATCGATGGAGTTCAGCAACTTCAGGCGCGGCCAGCTGCTGGTTGGGTGACGGCCTGGGCTTGAGGGCCACCGCTGGCGGGACAGCTATTTGGGGCGCGGCTGTTGGGGGACTTTGGTCTGACCCATTTGCCGATTGACCATAGCTGGTGTTCCAGCAGTTGGTGACAGCCTCTGGTTCGTTTATCCCCAGCAGCTTTTCCATCATGAAACCCCCCGTGCATCGGAGGGCACGTTAAGCCGTCGGTCCCGACTGCTACTGTCATCTCGTAGCAGTCGTTATTAATGGGATGGCGCAAAACTCCCTCGTAGGAGTAGGTGCCGCAGATTATCGCTTGCGATAATCTACCCTCTGTACCAGATAAGATAAGAACGAACGCATTCGCTTGACAACCAAAATTTTTCTTAACAATACCAAAGATAAAAATAACAAACATTCCTTAAATTAACGCAACAATACTTTACCGAGCAACTCGGTTAAACATTTAAAAAAAAGCATTTAATCCACAACAATCCAGCTCACAACAAAGTACACGGAGCATGCTAATAACACCACGTTGGAGCTTAATATTTTAAGAAAAATAATAATATATTTTTAGACATGAAACAACAAACAACGCAACACACAAATTCCATTTCCCTTTTAGCATAATTACTTAGACAAAACCACAGACACCCAAATCTCAACCACAATGAAAGCAAATAGCAATACTTCCCACTAGCACACCTACAGACTCAGACAACCAATCACAACCAAAACAAAAACATATACTCAAGAAAATTGCCGCCGGACATATGCGACATCCAAAACTGGCATGAAATATCATATACGCCCGACGACAAACCTCGAACACACTCGCTCACGGGTTATGTTCGAGCTCAAGCCACAAATATACAAATTATCTCCTACCACTACTCCCTCTATGCAACGCATAATAATCAGGTTTTGGTCGTCTTCGTAATTTATATCGGTGTCTTCCTGTCGCTTCATCTCTGTGTACTCCATCGTCTGGACCACCCGTCTGCTCCACAACAGCGTGGCTCTCTCTCCCCGAAGGGACTATGGGAAGGCCAATTCTTCTGGACCTTCACTGCCCCCTAACACAAACTGACTTCCCCGGCCTCCTCATTAATCCTTGGTGGGGGTTCCTTCCCCAAGGCTTCCCGACGCCTTATCACCCAATCTTCTTCTTCCGCATCTTCATCTTCACTCTCGTCCGTAGTCACGATTGTTTCCTCAGGCACATGTTTTTTTCTTCTCCACGTCCTCTTGTCAGCGTCAGGGTAAACGGCACACGGCTTAAGCCGATCGATATGTACAGTCATTCTTTCATGAGTATGGGGGTCCTCAATTTCGTAGTCTACCTTGGAAACTCGCCTGATCACACGAAACGGGCCAACATACTTGAAATTGAATTTCCGTTTACGACCTCCCTTCCGGAGCATCCAGACTTTTCCACCAATGGACAATTCTCGTGTTCCCTTGTCCTTATTTAGTTTCATGAGACGGCGCTTCCATCTTGTCTGGTCCCTGGGGCTTACCGTTTCACGGACTTGCAGGAGTGTCTCAACTAACCTAGAACGATATTTACGTATTTTTTCCACAATCCCCTGGCTCTCCTCAAGTGGCTCGCAGTGCACCTGAGGCATGCCTGGGTCAAATCCGTACAGGAGGTATGACGGACTTTCTCCCAGGGGCTCATGCTGGCTTGTCCGTAATGCAAATAATGCATAGGCCAGCATATCATCCCATACTTTTGGGTGCTCATTGCACAACGCTGTTATAATCTCACAGAGCGACTTGTTACATCGCTCTGCGATTCCATTCGACGTTGGCCAGTACGCTGTCGTTAACCTAAGGGTGATATTTAGGTCATCGCACAGCGACCTGAACACCACAGAAGTAAAATTGGTACCTCAGTCGCTAATCACCAGCTGAGGCACTCCATAGCGGCAGATGATAATTCTCGCAAATGCTTTTGCGACTGTATCCGCTGATTGGTCCGGAAGTGCCTCAGCTTCCACGAACCGGGTGAAAGTGTCCGTCATAACCAGAATAAAGCGGTTTCCCCTGACGGATCGTTGCACCAGGCCCACCACATCCATAGCCACCTTCTGAAAGGGGAACTGTGCGGTCACCCCTTCCTGGCTTAATCCTTTGGCAAATGATGCAATGTTGTATTTTGTCTTTTACATCCCCTCTCAACATAGGCCAATAGTAGCCCTTCTGGAGTCTGCGTGTGGTTGCCCTTAATCCTTTATGGCCGCCAAGAAGGCCATCGCGACTCCATGCTAGCAATTCCATTCTTTTGGTCACAGGTACACAGACCTTGGCTCGTTCTTCTGGTCGATTCACCTCACGCCTTTTGAGTAAACCATCTTGCAAAGTGTACAGGCAACCAGCCTTGCAAATCTCCCGATGCGTCTTAAGCATTACGATAAGAGGGGATGTCCTTTCATCTGTTTCTTGTGCAGCTCGCATCTCCCCGCATGTACCAGGAGTACGTAGTTCAACAGCCACCGAGCAACATTGTCGCGATAGTAGGTCAGCCACCACATTTGCACTCCCAGCCACGTGCATATACTGGAACCCGTATTCCTCCAGCTCCAGCGCCCATCTCAGCACACGCTGGTTTGAATTACGCATGCGCTGGATGAACACTAGGGGCTGGTGGTCGGTAAGCACCGTGGTGGGGTATCCCAAAATAATGTGGCGGAAATGGCTGGCCGCGCGAACAATGGCGAGCGCCTTCTTCTCTATTACAGAGTAATTCTCCTCCCCACCCTTCAGTTTCTGGCTAAAAAAAGCAATAGGCCGAAGGGTTCCCTCCATGGACTGTTGCAGCACTGCGTCAATAGCATGTGATGACGCGTCCGTGGAGAGGAAGAACTCCTCCCTATAGTTGGGAGGGATCCAGCAAGGACTCGCTGCTCAATGGCCTTGACCTTGCTAAAGGCATCACTGCAGGTGGCATCCCAGTTGAATGGCACCCCCTTTTTAGTGAGGTCCGTAATTGGGGCCAGAAGACGTGACAACCCCGGCACAAATGGACGGTAAAAGTTCAAAGCCCCAACAAAACTCCGTACCTCACGTACACTCCCAGGTTCACTGATCTGTAATATTGCAGACACATTTCCTGGATCAGGATAGGATCCATCAAGAGTAATAACATGACCCAGGTAGTGCACACTGGGGTTGCAGAACTGGCACTTGGCAGGATTCACAATCAGCCCTGTTTCTCGGAAACTCCCCTGCACCCAGCGTAGCACATCCATATGTTCCTGGAAAGTTGTGTGGATATCAAGATATCATCCAAGAACATATGGATATTTTCACCGACCCTTCCTTTCAGAGTTGCCACCACAAATTGTTGAAAAAGGTGGGAGGAATTCCTCCCACCCTGGGGCAAGCATGTTAGCTGGTATTTGCCCCATGGTGACTGGAAGGCATAACATTCCCTCAGTGACTCGGCCAATGGGACCTGATAATACCCATTATTCAGGTCGAGCACTGAGAAGAATGTATGCCCTCGCAACTCCTCCAGGATGTCCTTAATGACAGGGGCTGGGAAATCCATGGGGCTCGTACAGAGATTAACCTTGCGCAGGTTTAAGATAATCCTGAAGTCCCCGTTCTATTTCGGAACCACATGTACCGGGGAGTTACAAGGGCTGACACGTGATTCTATAATGCCTGCTCGTTCAAAATCTGCCAGCTTCCGCCTATTTGCCTCCTGATACACGTGCGGAACACGGTACTACCTGGTGAACACGGGGCGCGTTTTATCCACGGTGTAATCCGCAAAGTAATTCTGCACCCCGCTTACACCAGTAACCTCATTTGAAAAAATATCAGGAAACTCATAAACTACTCCTCGCACTTCCTCCTGCAACTCCCGACCAATGGCCTCAATCTGCAGGTCAGGGATTGGATTGCATTTCTCGATAAAACCCACCTGCATGGTGATCACCTATGGTCTGACATCTTGAACCCACAGACTCACCATCAACGCCAAAAGTGGCCGATCGCCATCTCCATGGCACCACCCCATCATTGCTCTAAACACCATACACCCCTTGTGACTCAGACCTGTACTCCATGTTAACAATTTTCTTGTTAACATGTAACGCCCCCAACCCCCCCCCCTGTATGATGTGAAACACTAACTCACTGGTAGTCAGGTCGGGGTGTGAGGGAGTTAGGGATTCGGAACCTAAAAGATCGTCTCTGAAACTATGCGTTTGTGGTGTGTTCAACTATTTTATTCATTCCAATGTTTATAAACACAAATAACATAAGACATATTCCAGTTATTCGGTGCTAATTAATATTAAGGGGCCCCTAGCAAAATTAAATTTAATTAATTCTAGATCATTACACAAACAAGGAGATGCTTAAGAGAATAACAACCATCATCAAAGCATGGGCAGTTGCATGGTCCCCGCGAGCTAGGCCATTCACAGGAATAATTATGTGCCAAGGGGGGGCGGAGTGCACACCCAAAACCCCCGGATTAGATATACCGTAGAACAGCGCATTCACACGCTCGGTGCTTCCTTTAGAGGCCACAACTAGGGGGGAAACATGGAAACCCCTCTTGGTGGGTTTTGAGCAGCACGCAATTCATGCGCCACAGATCGTGACCAACGAAAGAGAAGGCCTCCGCGATCACGAACGGCCGGGTAGTGACGTCATGATAGATAGTGCTACCTACTGCGCTTGTGCATCAATGCCACTGCAATGGCGGTCGCGGGTCGATTAGGGGTTGTGCTGCTGTAGCTATCGCTTACTCAAGAATTTGTATATGTACGATATATGATTGTAATTTTATTAGCTTTTAACGTTCCTGGATCTTTAGAAAAAATGCCTTACATGTGCTGCGTTCCAAACTGCAATGGGAATTATAGGAAAGGCCCAAAGATATCAGTCTTTGCGTTCCCAAACGACCAGAATTCTCGTCTGAAATGGATCCAATCAATAAAAAGGAAGGACTTTGATCTCACGAAAAATAGTAGGGTAAGTAGTCAATTCACAGTCAGTTGTTATCCCATCACACTTGTTGTTGCTTATGACTCCATTTTTGATTTAAAGTAAAGTGAATGCAGGCTATTTTCTGTTAACCTGCATTAATACAGAACGTTGCCTCGTTAATTTATCATGATTGAAAGTTTAAGATAAGTAACATCATTTGTGAGATAGTGGTCTGTTCTTTTCGTAGATGTTAACATCTATTCGTAGTTGTAATGGTTTGTTGTAATTTTAAAATAGGTTTGTGAAAAACATTTTGCTCCACATGACATAATTCGAGAAGATGCCATGCATGATGAGAAAACTGGGAAGGTTATATCTGCTCCACTGGAGATCCCAAGACTTCGTCCTGATGCGATTCCTACCATCATGCCTAATTGTCCAGCGTATATGACAACGGTCACACTTCTCCGAGAAAGCCCAAACAGCAAGAGAAAACGGAGAGAATATTCAGCTTTGCAGCAAGCAATAAAGGATAGTGAAACACTACAAAATCAATATGATGAAGAAAGATCGTTTGCTAGTCTGAGTGAGCTGAAAAGTAAAATTACAATGCTTGATTTGGGAGAAGTTTGGAATTGAGTTTGCAAAAACAATTGCATACTCTTTTTCAATTTAGATTTAACTCCAAATCCACATATTAAACATTCAATTCTTATCAATGAAAAACTTGATGTGACAGTGTTTATCAATCAGGTTAAGGTAACAAAAATTAAAAATTACAATTTTCCTGTGAATGTGAAAAACACCAATGTTTTAAATGATATTTTACAATCTGTCCAGTCTTTTGATGTACAACAACATGATGATGATTCCGACAAGGTGGATCTTATAAGGCAATTTGTGCAGTTATTCGTGAAAGATAATGACATTGTACTGAGTTTCATTTATGAACAATTGTGTTAGCTTTGCATGAAAAAGCCCTCTTATTCAACGGAAATGTCTCTTTCATTCCCTATCTCCTCACGCTTGTAAAATTCTTTTACCTCATCCCACTACAATTCAACGTTTATGTTCATCGCTCAATTTAAGTCCACAATGTGAACATAATGATCAGAAATTTATGAATTATATAGCAAACAAGTTTGGTTCTTTAAATAAAAGTGATCATAATGTCATCTTACTCTTAGATGAGATCCACTTTAAACCAACCCTCAGTTAAAAAGGAGGCAATATTGTAGGTAGGGCACCTGGGAATTCAGAATTAACACACAGTGCTCATGTATTTATGGTGAAGAGTATAAATTCTTCATATAAAGATGTAGCCCATATTTTACCAGTGAACAAGATAACATATTCTGAGTTACAGTTTGATTAAAAAAATAATTATCACCCTGGAAAAGATTGGGTTCCATGTATTTGCAATAATTTGTGATAAAAATGCCATAAATAGAAAAGCTGTTTCTTCCTTTTCTATTCCTATAAAATTCCAAATAGTCCATCTTCATCCTTTGTCCACACCTTCTTTAACAAGGCCATTATTTTGTGTAATAGAGTCTGTCCATTTAATGAAGACTGTGAGAAATATTTGGCTTAATCTAAAAGATGAAATGAAATGCTTCCGTTTTCCTCCATTTCCAGGTATCATCGAAGGTGCAGAATTTTATACTGCTTCATTTCAAGCAATCCAAACAGTATATAGTTTAGAAGCTGATCAAATTGCTATGTTTGGATATAATTTATCTTCAAAAGCATTGAACCCTTCAAACCTTGAAAGGCAAAATGTGAAATTTGCACTACAAGTCTTCAGTGAATATGTGATCAGTGCTCTTCTGAAAGTTGGTAAAAAAAAGAACATACCACATTATGAAGGAACGGCAGCATTTATCCAAATTATACTAAATTGGTGGAAAATAATGAACGTAAAATCAAAATACATTGGCTCTAGATTAAATGACAATTTAAAGTTTCCACTCACATGTTCAGAAGATGACGAGAATTTTTTTTTTTTTTGCATACTTTTTTAAACTGGTTGAACACTTGGAAACTAAGTACATTTTCTGGATAATTGACACAACAAACTCAGAGTGCTTTAGATATAACAACGCATTCAATTATTGAAATTGCATCTTCCTGTCAGAAGGAGTTTAAAATGGAAATATATTTTACCCGTAAAATGTCAGACTGATGACTTAGAAGTAAGGTTCAGTTTGTACAGACAAATGTCAGGAGCCCAATATCATATTTCTATTAGAGAACTATATGAATCTGAAGCAAAACTTCGAATGCATTCCAATATGAAATTAAATATAATTTCTAAAAGAAACTGAATTGTTCCAATAACAGATGTTACTATCGGAGATGACTGTGTAGATTTTAATGAAAATCCTGCATGTTTGTCTAAGTTTAATATTTCAATTGATGAAAAGGATTTTCTTGATGTAAATGATTCTTTACCTGTAATAATTTATATAGGAGGATATTGTGCTTTTAGAGCAGTGAAAACATTAAAATGTGATAGTTGGAAATCAAATCTAACAGTTGATAAAAATGTTGAGTGGGATGAAAATTTTGCATTAACTTTGAAACTTGACCGCGGTCAGTTGTTTGTTGTTTCCAGCACCAAATGTTGTTGATTTAATTTTAAGAAGCTTTGTAGTGAACATGAAGATAATTTTTTGAAAGTCGAAAACCAAAGACATGTAGCTGTTTCATAGACTGAAAGATGTATCTGTTATGACAATTTTAAAGATGAATGTGAAAATGGACACACAGACGAAACAATAATTAAAAAGTT
>JAHWFO010013504.1:0-11834 GCA_023313115.1 Rhysida immarginata | reverse complement strand
TAGATAATGCCCAAGTCGTGAGTCAAAAGTCGCAGTACCCCTGTTTTATCGAAAACCTTGCAGCAATTGGAAAATCTGAATATTCCAGTAAGGTATGGGTGACATGGTGTATCTTTTACGGTATGGCCGCCATCTTGAAATTGGCCATCTAAGTCAATTTTTTAATATGGAAAGGGGGTCATGTGATATATCAAATAACATGCGCATTTTCTGACAATCTCTTTCCTGTAAAGAGATTTGAAGTAGCAGTTATTGTTCAAAAGTTACAACACATTTTGTTTCATTTTGTAGCAGGTAACTGAAGATGGCTTTGACCACGGAGGAGAGAATTGAAGTTTCCGTATCATAGCTGCAGATTTTAACAACCGGCACCCAGAAAGACCTCCAATTTTACACATTACTGTCAGGTGCTTAATTAGGAAATTCCGAGAAACTGGGACTGTGGTTGACAAGGCACGGAGTGGCCGTCCAATAAGTGCTACTGACGACACAACCTCAACAATGGTTCTGGCATCCTTCGTCAAGAGACCACAAAGCAGCACACGACCTTTGTCAGCAGTAGGTGGAATCAGCCAGTCATCGATCATACGACTTCTTCATGCTCATCAATGGCATCCATTCAAGATTCTTCATGCTCATCGATGACCTAGCATCGTTGTAAATGGAAATTAAATATTCGTTTACCAACAATAAGGACAAAATAATTTACAGAGTTTGCTGTTTTAATATAGCAGAACACTCTCAGCTACGGTAGTACCACCTGTCGTGAGCAGTTAGCATTAGCCCCAGAAAACAATAAAACAGCTGGATGTTTATTTAAAGAAACTTAACTTCATTGAGTATCTGCTAGATTCATCTCCTATAGATGGCGCCACTTGGGTCTAAAAGTTACGGTACAATTTGTATAGCATTGTTTGAAATGACTCTTGGTTTAACAATTTCGTATATTTTAAACTATTAGGTGGTAGCGAGCGATCACTTGACGAAAGAGACCAATTGTCAGAAAATGCTCATGTTATTTGATATATCACACGACTCCGTTTCCATTTAAAAGATGAGATGTGGTCACCCGACTTTCTTATACGTAAATTGTCCTGGTCCAAATACATAAAAAAATTAAACAACTATCTAAAATGGCTACTTCCGATAGAAATTTGGTGAGTAAAAGTTACTTCAAATTACCTTCCAAATACTTTGGTTTAATTCCAAATTTTCCTATACCGTTTTCTTTCACCTGTTTTAGCAAAAACTGGATTTTGACAAGAGTAAAACTGGTACTTCCGGTTGGTGTTTTGAAAAGTTTTCTTCGCAAAAGTTGTTTAGAATTGAAATTGGAACATTTTTCAGTTCCTTCAAAATTTTCATAAACACAATATTTAACGAGTTACGCTCGTATTTCAAAATTTACATTTTGGCGCTGGAGTAACCTGATTCTTCCCGTTCACCGACTCCACTGGAAAACTAATCGGACCTCCCGAGGAAGATTATAATGTTAAGTCTAAAGTTTGGTCTGGATAGCTTTAGCCGTTTGAACGCTATCGTGGACATACATACACACAGACATCTTCTAAAACCCACTTTTTCGTAATGTAGGGATCCTAAAACGTGAAGATCAGTGAAAATCTGGAGGTCGAAATTTTTCGTGATTACAATATTTCTTCCTAATACTATCAGGGCTGCCATCCGTCAGCGTTTTGCGCTGACAGTCAGCGTTTTCACAAGGTTGTCAGCGCTTTTGAATTTGTCAGCCAAATTATCATAAATTTGTATTATTTTAAGCAATAAACAAAGTGTTAGCAATATACCAACCTCTCATAAGTTACTTCTTGTCACAAAATTTTGTAATTCACCAAGACGGTTACAAAGACTAGTAGAGCTGTTTTCAGATCCTCTTACAGAAGTATATCTCTTGTTTTTACAAAGAATCTTACCTATTTTTTTTTGTCTTTTAACCTTGATCTACAAACTGACAAGCCACGCGTATACTTCATGCTAGACTTTTTGCAGAAGTTGCTAGGTTGATTTGTAAATATAGAGGAAATTCCAAAATCTAATCCTTGTGGATGTGTAAGGGTCGTACAAATGAAAACGAAAATTTGTGTGTGGGGAAAAAAAAAAAGACGACGTGTAGGATCATAAGTTTTTGTTTTCAATACTTGCGAAACCCCACGTGCAAATTGAACAATAGGCTGCAAGTGTTGCATCACGTGAGAGAAAACGATAGCTCACGCTTCGAAGCTCTGCGTGTGATTGCTTCGTCCAGCCCGAAAGCAAACGTCAAAGTCGTCAATAAAGCAAACGTCAAAGTCACCACCCCCGAAAAAAATCCAAAGCAATCGCAAACAGCACGGAGAAGGTGATGTTGACCGTGTTTTTGATCGCAAAGGCCCGATTTTACTGGACTCTCTTGAAAACGGCTGTTAACGCAGTTAAAGGCACCATTTTACGTATGGCCGTCGTGATATTGGACTATTCTGTTCGGAGCAATTTGGTTGCTTTGAACTACTAGAGCCTTGATTGATATAGCCGTCGGATACTCTCCTGCTGCAGCAATTCGCACATAAATCTCTCCTCCGCTTGCTTGTGGGGGCTGCCTAGCTTCGGGAAACGTCAGTTTAGCAGCCAAGAAGAAGTGATCAGATTCAGTCGACTCTCCTCGATATACTCTGGCACCAGTTATGTTCTTGGCTAATATTTGGTCAGGAACCGGACATTTGCTCCTAACTGCTTCAGTAGCCTTCTTGTTCAGATTGTAATTAATAACTATAAAAGAAATACAACTAACTATTCACAAACAAGAAATAAATTTTTTTATAAAGTAAAAGGTAAACAATAACATAAATATGATGGTGCAGGACTTTCAATTCCATTTGATAGCATGGGCGTTTAAAAATTCTGGCAATGTCTTCCGATGGTTCACATAGTACAAGCACATGGTCTTGTGCGGAACGTCGAATCTGCTTTTGTGGAGGTTGTCCGCGAGATAAACTTAAGAAAGAAGCTTCGACTAAACTCTGATCTTCACTCGCCTTCAAATGGTTGGATGTGCACGTCCCAACAAATTATTAAAAGAAGCATGCCAACCCTCGCCAAAATTATTTGTTCGATCCTCGTCGTAGAGAGTGGCTTGGTGGAAACAAAGGTGGAATTGGTCTTAACGTCATCGGGAGAATTGTGCCGTCGAGATGAGGTGGAGGCTGGGCCTGGTGATAGCCTTGGAAGTAATTGCTAGTGAAATTGTCCAGCAAATTCAAAGTTAGGCACGTTTCGTGAAAGATAATCTGCTCCAAACTTTACATCTTCGACATCCAGCAAAAGTGTCTTACCTTTTCCTGATCCATATAGAATTACTGTAATCCCAGACCCTGAACTGTTCGCCATGTGCTTTGGGTTAGGTGGTAAAAGCATGAAACCTGAGCGTAAAACAAAAACAGAAAAAATAAAGAAAATGGTTACCGAGAAGGTTGTATTTCTTTTATAGTTATTAATTACATTCTGAACCAGAAGGTTACTGAAACAGTTAAAAGCAAATGGCATCAGCAATGATGGTGATAGTCGTTGAACGATCGATATCCCGTTCCGATCAAGTGAATTTGTGAATATTTATCTGTAGAAACTGTCACAGCCTACATGATTATAGAGGATCTGTCACAGCCTTACACTATCTCTAATCATGTAGGCTGTGAAACTGTTGAGGAGCACTTTCAGATCGTTAAATGTTACGAACTCGCCAAGTGTCCGCCAGGGGTCCCACACTTAAATGATAAAAAAGTACTAATCAAATGCTAAAAAAAGCATTAAATTAAAAAGAAATTGTCATTTTGCAAATGCACGCCGGAGTGTCCGATGACACTGGGTAAGCATTGGCACTCGTGTAGGGCGACGGCTGCCAAACCCGAGGGCATGCAGATTCGGACGGATTGTCCACCGAGAGACGTTTCTAGTGCGGCCAGTATTGAACTGGTCTGCGATTTGCTGCACTGTTATGCTCCTGCCTCTCTGAATCATTCGTCCCAGGTGTCGCCGGACACGATCGTTCAGGGCAACTGAACGCCCGGTATGGTGCCTGTTGTGGATTGTGATGCTTTCATCCAGCCATTCCCGATATACCCTGGAGACAGTTGAGCGGGGAAAGCCAAATTCCTGCACCACTGCCGAAATGGAACATCCCATGCGTCGGGCACCTACTATCATACCCCGTTCAAAAGACGTCAACTCGCGACGACGTGCCATTTCTGATTAATCACTTATCCAAGCTCTTCCCACAACGTCTAATGGTCCATTCCGAGAATCCGTTACCCCTGTGAATTCTTAAGCCATGCCCATCAATCAATGTGCTTGCTATCCCATGAGTTTTGCTAACTCAGTGTAATGCTTATATAAATATGCTTTAAAATACGTGAATGCCTGTCATGAATCTAGTTAAACCATTTTCGTCTGTAAATCCTCTGCTGAGTAACAAGAATAAGTGCAAATTTTCAGTTGCAAGCTCGTTAAAGGGTAAGCTTGGCTTTGTTTACTGATGAGACCAATGAAATAGAAAGACCTGGCAGCATTGAAAAATCACATCATCGGAATCTGAGCAACAATCCACCATTCCTTGTCTTCATTTTAGATTTGAATAATCCGTGTCAGCGTTTGTTTGAAGTCATAGAGGCAATCACCAATCAGTCATTAGAGTACGGCACACACATTCATTTCCAACTAAACTATTCGAGAAATGAAATTAAAATTAAAACAACAAGTAATAATGTAACTGCCACTCATGTAATGATTTGTGGTCAAATAAATCTCTAGCTGGAGCTAGGAAAAATACTTCATCTCACAACATTGCTAGCAGCTATGGCTTTCAATTGGCATTTTATCTAGAATCACCGCTGCTTCCTCAAAAGAATAATCCACTGCATACTTGGAACTTGGACCAAGTTGGAAGATGATGCACGGAAACAATCTTGCATGTGGATTGATGGCACAAAAATTTTTAACACCACCAGCAACAGCTGTACGTGCAGAAAGACTTTTTTCAAAAGCAGGTTGCACGATTGTTAAAAAAGGACCATGTTAAGTCCAAAGCAATTGGAGAAATTGTTGATTTTACAATCGATGCCTTTGAATGTCTTGCATTAATTTTGTTAAACCCAACTTTTACATTTGTCAAATTATCAGTAATAAAATATTTGTAGTAGTCTTTTTAACCAACCATTTACCATCGAAATTTTCATCGATGGTTTGTAAACCACCATCGCTGGCAATCTATGTTTTGTAAAAATCGTTCGATGGTTGAAAACCATCGAAATTTCGATTGATCGAAGAACAAAACCATCAATGGATCGCACACCACTAATACACTCGTTTAAAAATGTCGCAACTGCAGATAATGAAATTGAAACAAATTTTAATGTTGATGATGATCATTGATGACTTTGATGTTTTCTAATGCAACAATGAGTTAGTGAAAAATGCTAATAATGGCAATATGACTACCAGCTTAGGTCTAGTTACAGATTTTCAACTCTATTTGAAATCATCATTGGACGTCAATCCTTTACTTGTTCAATTGGCATTGAAGTATGTGACTTCTCCAGCAAGTTCAGTACCAGCTGAACGGCTATTTTCTAAATCTGAGTTTGTGCTTAACAAACGCAGAGCATGTTTAGACCCCAAACATTTAGAAAAGTTGCTTATTCTAAACTCTGTACCATTTGATGAATTGATCAATTTGAAATAAATATTTATTTTTTTAGTTTATGTATTTCTATTGGTATTTTAGTATTTGGCTTTTAGGTAACATGACATTGCTGTCACAGTTACATATCGCAACATTGTTCCGAGAATCGATTTTCGATGTTTGGTTTAAAAATATTTTTTTTAGATTTAAAAAAAAAAGGAAATTTCGATTGTACTTCGATGGTAAATGGTTGTTTAAGTCAAATCACCAGTTAGTCACTAGACGAGTCGAGAAGACGAATAGAAGACCGTCGTATCATTGTTCTTTTACTAGACACAGTAGCCAATCCGGTTTCGAGATTTGGCGCTGGCCTCCCATTGGTGCTTTATTTATTAATTCTACCAGATTAATTTGTGGCCAGGAGTGACAGTGTTGAATCGATAAGGACTCCAGCAGCACCACTAGGCCTAAACATTTTTGAAGACTACACAATTGTAAGTACTACCAATATTTTTTAGGACTAATCTTCTCTTTAGTGCCCTGCGATAGGTACAACATCGAAAATCGATTGCCGGAATCGATTCCTATTTGTTTCGCGAAAAACAATAATATTGTTGCATGTTACTGTCACAGCTATGTCATGTGTTAACTAAAAAACCAAGTATTAAAATACCAATAGATAAACATAAACTGTATTTTTCGCTACCCTGTTAACATGTCTCGACTTTTTGAAATTGTTTTAATTTCTTAATTTAAAAATTTTATGTTTTACAGGTAAAATAATGCAACATTGTAGTCATCAGCAATTTGGTTTTTATTAAATAGAACCACAAGATTTTAGTGAGATTTTAGTCAAGATTAATTCAAGGAGAAAATGCACTCATTTTCAAAGCAAGTTATAAAACACAAGCGTATTCTCTATGATTTATTCGTAACAATTGAGAATATGATTATAGGCAATTCATTCATCACAAGAAGGTTTAAAGATGGATGTAGCAAATATGAAATTAGATCTCGTTCATCTCAACCTACCGTTCTACTTATATACGAAGAAACTATTTCAAGAAAAGGTATACCTAGAAATAATAATTTCTCTATGGAACTGAAAGGAGAAGAGCATCCGCATACAGAAATAGTATTACCCAATGAACAGACACCAGGTTTGCATATCAAGAATATGAAATTCAATTATTCTAATCTAGGAAAAGCCGATCAATATTTAGATATATCGGTATCAAAACAAGACATAACTGACAGACGTATAATATACGATTTATTTGTAACCATTGAGGTCGTCATTATCGGTGCTTCATCAGTTATGAGAGATGTTACTGACAGGGTTACCATGTTTAAAATTACTTCAACTCGACATCAGCCTACTGTTATAATTTTGTATGAATTACCTCCAGAAACTGAAAATAGTGATTCTGTATTGAAACTGAACCACAATAGTGAAAATATTCCGTATTTAACGAATACTCATTCCACTGAAAGTCATTTTGCAAGAAAGAACGTAACTACACTTGGAGCAGTAACGGAGCAGGAAGAACCTGAGAAAAGACAGCACACTGGACAAGAAATCTACACGTACGGCAACAAATATTTCCCAGACTTATCAAAAAAGATGACCGCTAAGCAAATGCATACAATAGAGAAGCCTTATAAATGCCTGTTCTGTGAAAAAACATTTGCTCAATATTCTTCTAAAAAGAGTCATGAAAGACAGCATACTGGAGAGAAACCTTATAAATGCCAGTTCTGTGAAAAAAAATTTGCTCATTCTAGTTCCAAAAAGTCTCATGAAAGACTGCATACTGGAGAGAAGCCTTATAAATGTCAGTTTTGTGGGAAAACGTTTGCTGACTCTTCTTCTAAAAGGTATCATGAAAGACTGCATACTGGAGAGACACCTTATCAATGTGGCTATTGCGAAAGAAAATTTGCACAACCAAGTCATAAAATGCAACATGAAAGGCAACATACTGGAGAGAAACCTTATAAATGTCAGCTTTGTGGTAAAACATTTGCTGACTCTTCTTCTAAAAGGTATCATGAAAGGCAGCATACAGGAGAGAAACCTCATCAATGTGGCTATTGCGAAAGAAAATTTGCTCAATCATCTCATAAAATACGACATGAAAGACAGCATACTGGAGAGAAACCTCATCAATGTGGCTATTGTGAAAGAAAATTTGCTCAATCATCTCATAAAATACGACATGAAAGGCAGCATACAGGAGAGGAACCTTATGAATGCCTGTTCTGTGACAAAACATATGCTCGATTATCTGACAAAAAGATGCATGAAAGATGCCATGCTAGAGTGAAGCCTTATCAGCGTGAGTATGGAAAAACATTTACTCACTGACATCTAGAGGCACACCTTCCAAGAAAAACAATGTGCCATGAAAAACTTCAATTGCAGGGGATCTGCAGGAAACTTTTTAAATAGTCAATTGTTTCCCACTGCAATATATTAAAGAATTTATATGTGAAAGAAATTTTATGGATGCTACTACTTGAAAAGCAATTTTTGTTTGTAGTCATGAGAAAATCTCTATAAATTTCAGATAAACTGAAAACCTAAGATTAGTGCTGTAAATCTTTAGACTGTAGATATGGATCACATTATGTAGGCCACAATATGGGTCTATGTGAGTTATAGTTTCTGTAAATTGATTCTGAAGCATTAACTACATTTTGGAACGAAATCTGAAATTATAAATAAAGGTCTTTAAAGTCCAATGCCTCACTGCATTTTTTTACACTTTCTCTTCGACACAATACAGGGCAAGTCAAATGGATCTGTTTTCAGACATTTTATCTGTTATATCTAGTGAACGTATCATAATGTGAGACATGTGTTTGAAAATGCTATTTTTCTCCGTTTAGTTTCTATGCAGTTTTTCACTTTCGACCGCTCATGAAAGTAAATTTCCGTTTTTTTTTCAATCATTCCTCGTCCATCCTTTTATCGACCGCTAGTTTCAGACAATATTCATGACACTCACAGTTTCACTAACAGAAATGAAATACACTGAGCTGCTATATTACTAGGTACGCATCACGAAATATGCAAATCGTGTGACTGTTTGATTTGTATATTACTTGGTCACAAATGACGGCATGATTATTCTGAAGGTATTGACTACCAACTAAGAACCAATGGAATTGCTTGAACTGTGAAACAGTGGTTTTCACGAATCTACGAGGGTGGGCTGAAAAGTAATAACTCCATGGCTGTAACTTTTTTATTTTATAACCAATTTTCAAAATTATTTTTGTATCTCATACTCACATATCTCATAACGCAACTCATGCCCCTTAAGGTGCTCTTTCCTCTTTGGGAAGTGGTGAAAGTTGCAAGGTGCAAAGTCTTTCATTTTTGAACTGCAGTTTTTCATCTTTGAACTGTAGGCGCTGCAACCTCCTCTGCTGTGTGGCGATCGTGTGCGGACGGGCGTTATCGTGGTGCAGAAGAGGATCCAAAGCTGCCATTCAATCCTCATGTCCACGACAACCCCGGAATTCCTCTCCGACGAGTTCACCCGACTAGTCACGCGTTGGTGCAATGCGTGGAACGGGATGGGGACTATGTCGAAAAGTGAATAGTGCATTTCATAGAGGAGAAATGTGAGTATCAGATACAAAAAGAATTTTGAAAATCGGTTAAAAAATAAAAAACTTACAGCCATGGAGGCATTACTTTTCAGTCCACCCTCGTATTTAGGCCATGTAGCTCAAGTGCTGGACACTCATTCATCATTGCAATACTGCACGGACACACGACGATTCTATCACTCGACGGACGTCGACGTACCTATTACAGTCTGCACGACTTTCAGTACATCGGTGGAATCTCCAAGAGGACTCACAAGGTAGGGCTTCTTTAAGTCTTTTAAACTGAGTCGTTCTGAGTAGGTGCGTCCATCTAAGGACGGCAAAACCCAGCACCACACCTGCTTTATGGCGACGTCAGGCCTTCTTACCATTATAGTTAAGTACACGGATGGTGAAGAGTTGCCTTGTGATCAAGCTTACAAGGATGCTAGATTCTATGCATTCGATATTGTAATTAATGAGCAGCTACAGGCTTTACGTACGGTTTTTACTAATAAGATCTAGACCTTGAAGGCAAGGTGGAATCGCTGGCCAAGAATATTAGCAATTTGGATACTAAAATTGATGGACTAAAGTCGGAAATTATGAGTGCCCGTAATGAAGCTGCAAGCGGGCTTAAAAGTCTTGACCATTAGGGAAATGATGAACTCCCTCAATATGTCTAATTCAAATTCGCCCATGATAGTGGATGACATTGACCCCTTGTAAAACATTAATGATCCCTTAATTAACTGTGAAGAGTCCCTCTCAATAGATAATGTTGGGGATAAGCGTAAATTAACCAGTGATAGTATCTTGAAACTACAGCATCACCAGCTGAAATCGGAAAAGCTGTTAAAATATGTTGTAAGGAATGTTGATACAACCTATAACTTGGACAAATCTTGGACGATCTCAAGAGGCAAATGGCTCTGTTGATATGCCGCTGATCCTGGCACTTTTTCAAAACACTGAGCATAATAGAACATTTAAAGAAGTCACTCGGATTGGTCAACTGGCGGTGCTTGTTGAGCTGTTTAGGGGCAATAAGAAACCGCTTCAATGTCATAATTGCCTCAGATTTGGACATGTTTCCATGGGTTGTACTGAGCTACCCCGTTGCAATAAGTGTGCAGGAGATCATCAGTCCAGGGACTGCAAAAATGTAAAGGGACAGGATCCACCTAAATGTATTCGCTGTGAAGGACAGCATACGTCAAGTTTCTCTGGATGTTCTAAATATCCCAAAACAGTGAGCAAATCGCATGGTGCTAAGACTATTGAAGGGAGATCCTATGCATCGGTGGTTTCAAAAACTGCTGACGAAAGTTTTAACCCGTCTGATTTGCAAGCTATGAAAATAGGCGCGATGCTCAAATTATATGAGGAGATCGGAACATCTATTCCGCAAATTGTTAAATCGTTCACTAAAGTTTAATCATGGCTAGCAGCAGTTTCAAAGTAGTCAATCAAGGAAGACTTAGGTGTACCATCTGGTATGCCAGAGGCATTTCACGTAGGCGTGAGGAATTTTTCGACTTCCTATCGAGAAACAAGATTGATATTCCTTTGTCTGTGAAACACACCTCAAGTCGGAACGGGCAATTTAAGCTGCCTGGATACATGGTCTATCGTAAAGATAGACTCCTAAAGAATCCTGCTCACGGTGTTTCTGGTGGAGCTTACGCGCAAAAATTAGTGCGTCGTACAATCACGTGTACGTCGTCCCTTGTGAGTGTTCAGCAACAATACAAGGTTCCTCATCTCAACACTACTTTTAAGCCCATTAAATACCTGGAAGCTACCTGAAATTGATGTAACCCAATTTTGTAAATTGCTTTTGCTTATCTAAAATTGATGTTGCTGAGGTGTTTTTCTTCTTCTCAATCTTAGGGCGACTGTTTTGGTGTAAAGCTTTAAGAGCAAACTGGAAGACGGAAGTTGGAGAAGAAAACTGAAAACACAGGTACGAACACGATAATCTCAAGGCTGACTAGTTTTATAATAACAACGAGTACAAATTCTAATCACTGACACCTCCTTTACTTGTTACAGGTGAGTGATTTTCAAAATTAACATGCAGGAAAAGGAATTGGTTTTGAAGGTGAGGTCGCCAAGGACGTTGCCGAGCCTATGCATCGAACGAGTTGCACGCATGGCGCTGCAGTTCAAAGCCAACACGGTATGTTTGCCAGTTATATACGAAGACAACCACTTCGTCGACATCCCGAGCTCCATCATCGAGGAGATCATAGCTAAAATGGCCTCGGAAAACTTCATATATGATTGGATTCGCGATCGACCCAGAATCATGTGGAGAGCAGTTTTCAGGGTGTTGTTGGTTAAGCCCATAGAACGCTTTGAATTCCACATCCTTGATTCCAACCAGGACGATCTGCATGGAGCATTAGACATGTTCAAGCTCGCCAACACACAGCTGAGAGTGTTGAAATTAACAGCCAACCCATACAAAAGCACAACAGCTGCACCAATTTATAGGTCACTGTTAATGGAAATGTCTTCCGTGACACACTTAGAGATCAAGAAAGTGCTATGCGACGATGCA
>JAHWFO010013491.1:0-12256 GCA_023313115.1 Rhysida immarginata | reverse complement strand
CGGTTTTAGTAAAAGCAAACAATATACAGCCTAGCCTTGCACTGAATACTTTGCGCGGCTTCATCAAAATTAGGAATCAACGCAGCAATTGCATTTGTGCAATTATTATAAACACATGTGTTTTCTAATGCTTTAAATAAATATTAAGTAGGAAAACATGTTTTGTAGAGCAAATATTTAACACTGCATTTATTGTCTGGTTCATACATGTTAGACCTCACGTACACTAAATGACTACTTGAAACACTTTAACCCTTTACATAAAAAACAACATGTAGATCTATATATATATATATAAATGGATGTATGTATGTATGTTTATTATGTATATTTATTTGTCTGTTTTACAAATCTACAGTTTTATTCCGATCTTGATAAAATTGTGCACACTTGATCTTCAAAGCAAGAGAAAGAGCGCTGTCTAACTGAAATTTCTCAAAAAATTAATAATGAGTTAATTAATGAGTTAAATAAATTGCGCGGTATTTTCCCTTCAAAAAGAGCTTTGTTTTTGAGCTCAAGAATCTCTTTCCACTTTGACTGTCTATCAATCTTTCATTCCTTTCTTATTGTTGTGGCTGTTTTATGTGCTTAGAGCTACAGAATCTCTTTCCACTTTCACTCTCTGTCGCTCCTTCATTCCTTTTCATTGTTAGGACGGTTCTATCTGCTTAATAAAAGGTGGAGGGTATGATCGAATGCTGAGGCTGAGCGGTTCTTAAAATGTTCTTAAAACCTTTGAATTCCGATTCGCCTTTACTTTCATTTTCAGTTTCAATGAAAAACCACTCCCGCAGGCAACGAGATTAGTATTTTTATAGTGGAATAAAAACGGCGCCATCTTTTGAAGCTAATTGACATTTGAGGGAAAAAAAAACCATTCTGATTATTACATCCATGGTGCTGCATGCGGGAAATAGATTTAGTCTAAAGTTAGCTTACATTATTATATGCTGAAAAGCAAAAATTGAATTCGCTCTTTTGTGAGTCTGTTTGACTGCCCGTCTGCATGTCCGACAAAGACTCGAAAATGCTTCAACACTTTCAAATTCTGTTTAGGAAATGCGTACGAGTTCCTACTTGAGCTCACCTGTTAAGCTTGGCATTAAATTCGGACTAACAGTTACGGGACTTTTGAGCCCAACCCCTCTCCCTTAAAAATTTTTAATTGGCAATAACAGGCATGAAAAAAAATCACACACTTACGGAAATGACGAGCCCAAGACGGAAAACACGTTCTTTTCGAATTAAAAAGAGAAAAGGCTTGGAGTACTTTAAATTTAAAGGCTTTTCTTATTTAAATTTCAGTGCTGTTAGTACTAAACTAAAATGTGGTTAATCTTAGGGCGATTGAAATAAACGGCTAATAAAAAAGTTAATTTGAAAAATAGGCCTACAGCTAAAAAAGGCTCAAAAAGGCTAGGCCAATTGAAAAAAAAAAAGCTAAAGACTGTTAGGCCTATTGTTAAAAAAGGGCTAAAAAATATTAGGCCTATTGCAAAACAGGACTGAAAAAAGTTAGGCCTATTGAAAAAAAGGGATAAAAAAAGAAAGGCATACAATAGATAATTGCTGTTAGGCCAATTGTTAAAAACATATAATTGATGTTAGGCCTATTATTGTTTTCAGCTAAAAAATGTTAGATATATTGAAAATAAGAACTAATAAATTAAAGTGCTGATGTTTTCAACAAAAAAAGGCTAGGCCTTTGGAAAACACTAGCTAATTTATGTTAGGCCTAAAATTAAAAAAAAAAATTACTGTAAGTATTGTAAACGCCTGTTGAAATCTTATTCAGGTTGTTTACATCCTGTGTAGCTCTTAACGTTGATACGCGAGAAGCTATGACAAACGAAAAGAAACGTGTGAATAATTCAAACGTAAACGAAAATTTACTTGCGGTATACGTCATTGCTGAGAAAAAAAAAGAAAAATGAACAATTTTTTAATCCCTTTTTCAATGGTTCATTTTCACTGAATGTTCACATTCAGAAATTGCAAAATTTCATCCAAAAGGAGCCCGAGCAACGCCGGGTAAATCAGCTAGTAACACAATAAAATCGCCCTCATCAAATTTGGAAGCTGTTCATAACAACTGACGCAACAAATGTGGTGAGAAAGTGAGCAATCATGCAGGTAGCCTGCTATCAGACGCTGGTGGAAAGTGTGCTACCAGATCTGTAGATAGTAATTACGACAAGTAGATATTAAGCATACTGACAATAAATATTTTCATTGCAACAGCTGATCGGTTTCAAATGGCCATTCAGTGTATGAAATCATGGAGGAACTTATTTTATTGTCAAATAATAGTGTTATTTCACCATTTTCTTTTCAATAATCATTTCAATTCTTACAAATAGGAAAAAATTTGTTATACAAGTCGACTGTGAACAGAACAACTAATGATGTTATTGTAGATGGTAAATATAGCACCTGTAAATCATTATCAGCTCAAACAAATATTACAATTCAATTGTCTGAAGAACTGAACCATGAGAATGTAGAAGTGAGGATAATAACAAATGACACTATCGGATTAGGTATTCTAAATTTAATTATACTTTAGTTTTAATTTTACTATTTTGTAATTCAAATTTTTATCACTATTTTGAAAATGAAACCAATAGTTTATACACATTTGATAAAATGAAAATCAATATTTATCGATCATTATAAACGTTACCCCGTTAAATTTACTTTTAAGGTTCACTTACCCTTTTAAAATTAACTTAGCGTTTTAGATATCTATGTATTTTAAAAAGAAATGTAAATTAATTCACATTTTCGATATCAGAAAGCTAAATTTCTCCATACTTACCTAATCTCAAAACAAATGAAAATTTTTCGGATGTAGCCGAACGTGAAATCAGGGAGCTAAATCAGGGAGAGTTTGAGTTTTCAGTTTACTGGATATAGTATGAATCTCTCCCCAACTATCTACCGATGTTCATATCTTCTATGGTAAAAGGAATTGAAGCACCACGAAGAGAAAAGCCGACTCAAAGATGCACTAGATGAACCATCTTACAGGATTAATTATACAGTCTGCTGAATTCATATAAAGCATTTTCAATACTGCTTCGATTTGAAAGCTTATTTCAAACTTGTTAGTAAATATTTATTCTCCATGTGTATTCCATTCAATTTATTGAATTTTATTCCACATTTCTACGAGAAAGGATCGAAAAGTAACGCACAACAACTTTTTTATAGAAGACTTGGTCCGGATATTCAAAGTTGGCAAATCTATCTATCGATCTATATATATAAAATTCTTAGTACCCTAATATTTTTAGAAAACCTTTAAAAATAATTAGTAACTGAAGATAATGGAAAGTTAGCAGACTATTGAGAAAGAGTGCAAAGACGACAGAGGAAGCACTCTTTTAGCTCCGTGCTGTAATGAGAAAATGGTAAGCAGGTCAATAGAATAATCGGCGATCGCTAGACTACAAAAAGAGATGAATGACCAAGTTTTGATTCAAGACATCCAGAGAAGAAAGGGAATTGCAACAACATCAAGTGTACATCTACAGTAAGATTACGTGAGTAAGAAATTATTTAGACTAGCAGTGGTACCCTTAGAGAGGTCCATCTATTGTGAGCCTTTAAAATAATTTTTTTCAAATTTTTATTAAGAATTTTTACTGCATATGCCTTTTATTTGCTTTTCCGCATGAAAGTGAATGTGAGTATGGTAATTTATGTTAATTTTTTGATTTGCATGCTTTACTTGGTGGAAATATCAACATTCAGTTTTCCTTGTACAGTGTGACTGTTTGTAAGCAAATAAAAGGCATGTTTCAGCACACAGAAAGCAGAACAATTACAGGATGGCAAGCTACACTGTTCAGGAATTATTCACATGATCTTCTGATTGTAGGCGATTGGTTGTTCCGATTTGGATGATTTTTTTTTGTTTTCTTTGTTTTTTTATGCTGAACAAGTTTGCAATTGGGTTTTTTCTCTATCCCTTACGGTTTTTGAGATAAATTTTGAATATGTCCTAATTTGCATATTTGGGATGATGAAAAGTGCAGCATGGGATAGGCCACCCACAACTTCCTATTCATTGGATTCATCAAAATTGACATATCTGCTTCGGTTCAAAAAATAAAAGGGGGGGACAGACTTATGGACCACCCTGTATATAAAGAAGGATGTTTGTTTGTGGGTGGGTTTGTTATTTATACAAATCTACAGTTTTATTCCGATTTTGATGAAATTTTGCATACTTGACCTTCAAAGCATGAGGAAGATCACTGTTTAACTCAGATTTCAGAAAAATAATATATATATAAAAAATCGATATTCACGGCTATGGCAAGGCATATTAATGAGAAATATCTCATGACCAACATTGCAAGACAAAGTTTGTGCAACAATAGGTTTCAACAATGACATCAACACGCAATTCACAAACACTCTGCATGGAACAACAATATATATCTCAAGAGCAACAATGCAAGGAAAAGTGTGTGCAAAAATCGGTATCAACATTGGTGTCAACACACAATGTACCAACACTAGGCAGGGATCAACAATATATATTTCATGACCAATGACCAATGAAAGGCAAAGTTTGTGCAATATAGATAAATTTCAATTTGTAAGAATGCATAGAATTCCTGTTATTCAGGCTTTTCTTAGAAAAGCGAGTTCTTAGTACTTAACAATTTCTTGAAAATCTTTAAAAATGATCAGTAACTGGATATAATGGAGAGTTAGCAGACTATTGAGAAAGAGTGGAAAGATGATAGAGGCAGCAATCCTTTAGCTCTATGCTGTATTGAGCAAGTGGTAAGCATGTCAATAGAAGAATCGGCGATCGCAAGACTACACAGAGATGAATGGCCAAGTTTTGATTCAAGACATCGACAGAAGAAAGGGAATTGCAACGACAACATGTGAACATCTAAAGTAAGTTTACGTGATTAAGAAATATTTAGACAAGCAGTGGTACCCTTAGAGAGGTCCATCTATTGTGAGCCTTTAAAATAATTTTTTTCAAATTTTCATTAAGAATTTTTCTGTATTAATTCTAAGCGTTATCATGTGTTTATTTTTAAGACATTTCAAAATTTATTCCAGAAAAAAAGTCCGAGCCATGCCGGGGTTATCACCTAGCTTATTTGGTAGCACAGCAGATCCAAGCATTTCCTAAAAATACATTTTCACTATATTCTGTGGAATGTGTATATTTTGGAAACTGAGATGCTGATAATGCGATGACTGAATGTCCAGCATCATTCGTTATGCTACGTTTGCTTGTGTGGGAGGTCGATCCACAGAGTAAAGAAACATAGCTACAGCAAGGGGAAGGGGAAAATTCTAAAAGTATTCTAAGATTATTAAGGCAGGTGAGAGAAAACTCAAATATAATTCGGGGATCAAAATTTGGGCGGGTTAGTGAGAACTAACCTAATCCACATTAATTTCGAATAGAAATCAATATGTCTACACCTATACATATATTCTCCGTGCGCATTTTTATGGGAAACCTCACGACGGAACATCGGGAATGGCGCGAACTGGTACTGCATCGTATCGGAAGGTCGACCTCCTTCGATTGGAATTGGATTATTCTATAGGGATAAACGAATAAAAAGAAAAAAAATCAAGAAGCGTAGGCTTTCAAACCAATGGCCCAAATACGGCATTTAATATCAGAATTTGTAGTATCCAACGCTGTCTCTGCATCTGAAAATTTTATCTTTTGTCTCCTTCATAGTTTAGGCATCTCAGTTTCGAATGCCATCTCCAACGTTTGATACGCGACGTTTTCTTCTACCGACTAGTTTAACTCTCGTTAAAGAAGAATATGATTATCGCTTCCTTTTAACAACACAAGCTTAAAGAAAATTGTTTAGAACACATTGAACTCGCCTTTAAAGCTCTTTTAGAACATCAGAGGGATGGAGGCGCGTTGAAAAGATGAAGCCTTTTCCTTTGACGCGCATCTCAACACAGTCTTCTTCCATCATAAACTGAGTAGCTTGATGGCTGCCTTCGTTTTGTTAATTTTTTTTATCAAACTTATTAGTAAAATAAACCCTCATCGGGGAGTGAAGGAATGTGGAGGGGTGATTTCTCAAAAGATTAATGGATGCCGACGCTTTTTCTTTTGTTCTCAGCCTGCTCTGGAATGTGCTAAGGTCCCCTGGGACGCTGTCCCTCGATTTGTGCCCTGGGGCTATTTGGCAGGGTGTGTCTCTGCTTTTCTATGGCATTACCTTTTTTGGTCTTACTCTGGCCCTCTGGTGTGCTTTTTCGGGGTTGGTCCTTTTGGGTGTGGTCCTTGCTTTGGGTGTTGGCACTCTGTTTTGGGTGTTGGCCCCTCTGTTTGGGTGTTTATCCTCTGTTTTGGGGCGTGGAGGCTAGTTTTGGGTGTGGTACTTGTTTTGGGTGTTGGTCCATGTTTTGGGTGGGGTCCTTTTTATGGTGTAGTCCTCTTTAGGGTGTGGTGCTGTTTCGGGTGTGGTCATTTTCGGTCTTTTGGGTGTGTGTGTTTTTTTTACCTTTGATTTTGAGGTTCATTTTTGATTAATTTTTGATCAGGTCTCCAAATTTGGGCTGGGTCATACAACTGGCTGATGATGTTTTCTTGATTAATCACGTGATGGCAGCCATGTTCAGGTGGCCTAAGGCTGAAAATAAAATTATTTCTTTATCCTTGGGTCCTGATGCACTCAGCAAAATTCAGTTAGGTGATGTTGTCTCAAAAGTGAACACATCTTGATTCCCTTATATAACAAGGAAATCGTGAGTTGCTAAGATGACTGGTACTCACAATTTGATTGCCTAATTACTAACTACTAATTTTTCTCAGACGACCAAATTTTTTCGAAGTCCTTTTAAATTTTCTTCTAAATAAAACAACTTCTGTTTGTTTTTTAAATTTCAGCTAATTGCTACATTGTTTCAATTGATAAGTGTGTATCTGAGTAGTGACTAGTGCTGACTAAAAGGGCGGGACTGAACTCGCATATACAGGTTTATAAATATATAAATAAATGTAGATGTGCTGTTTACATACCTTAATTTAAATTTGAGTCATGGATGAAGCATTTTCTGACCCGGCTAATGCAGCCGGATTTGGTGGTGTGAAAGGCTTAGCTAAACAAACAAATCATTCTGAAAAAGAGACACGTGAATGGTTAAGGGGTCTGAGAGCTTATACACTGCATAAACCGGTTCGGCATTATTACCCGCGTAATCGCATGCGTGTATATGCTCCATTTGAGCAATTTCAAGTGGACTTGGTCGATCTAACAAGTCTGTCAAAACAAAACGACAGATATAAATTTCTACTTACCATGTTTTCTCAAGCTATGCATGGGTTGTTCCCCTAAAAACGAAGACGGGACTCGAACTTCAGAAGGCCTTTCAAAAATTATTCACAGACGCCAGTGTTCCTGTAAAAGTGAACAGCGATAAAGGGAAGGAGTTTTTAAACAAGCACGTTCAAACCTATTTTAAACAAATCAACATCGATTTTTTTCCCACAGAATCAGATTTGAAAGCTCTTACGGTCGAACGATTCAAACGTACGTTAAAAAAGAGGATGTTCAAGTTTTTTACATTTACCAACAAACAGGTACATAGACGTCTTACCAGACCTCGTGTTAGGCTACAACCACCGCAATCACAGAGCCCTAAGTATGGCGCCAGCTGATGTCAATGAACAAAATGCCCCAGCTCTATAGCTGAAACAACAGAGTTATTATACATCAGCACCACAGACTAATCCAAGGTTACAAATTGTAAATTACGTACGTATTTCGAAAGTGAAAAATATATTTGATAAAGGCTATCTTCCGAACTGGACTGAGGGAGTGTTTGAGGTTTCAAAAATCATTTATAGAAAACCTGTTGTGTATAAAATTAAAGATTACGATGGCAGCCAGATCTCAGGTGTATTCTAAATCAGGAGTTACAAAAGGTGAAAAGCCTAAAATTATTAACATTGAACAGATTATTCGCTGGCGCACGAGGCATGGCGTTCGCGAAATGGCAAGATTACCCTGACAGCATGAACCGCTGGGTTCAAAGGTTACCCTTTTAAACGCTTGACAAGTTGTGATTGACAGCAGTTGGGTTCGTGAACAAGCACCATGTATGAAGACACTGATTTTTATATTACGTTACCATCAAACTCACCTACTGTTGATCAAATTCATTCCAATACAACAGCTCATTTTATTACACGACTGCCAAGGACGCTATGTTTCCAAGGGTGATCGGAGGTTGGTTTAACTGAAACACATTTCCCGGCCCTCTTCAAGAACATTACGGCATTATAAAAAACTTTTGAAATAGGTTTTAAGGATGATCTCATAAATGAACAAGTCGATTTCAACATTGTTTCACCGGTAAGAATTCCGACACTCCAATCTTTTATAATCGAAGTTGAATTAGTCTTAAAACCTATTCGAAATATGTTCGCTTTTACCATAATACTTCTTTAGACCAAAACGTCACCATGAGTTTGCCTCTTATTGTAGGGATTACATTAAACACTCCTGAATTCTGTAAGGTGTTCAATGCTTCACCAAATACATTCTACGAGGAATGTTTCCCTCTAACTCCGGATTATAACTTGCCATTTAAGTGGGTGTCCGATTTTTCTGTTACGATAAGGTATCCCAAGTCGGCACCCCTGTACCAAAAAATTGTTGAATTTAAGAGTACCAAATTGTAAAGTAGGGTAACAACTAATGATTTTCTAAGAGATAGTTTTAGAACGGCGAGACAAAGATGATTAATGATTTTGTAATGTTTACGGGGTCCCCAAAACGGTTCATTGAATTCCCAGCATCTCTCAACATTGGATTTATACCTGATAGGTTTCTGAACAAGAAGTTGAAAACACCTATTACTATGCCTTTAAATGGCACAGATGATGGGTTTATCGGGTGTGTTATTTTTGATCCGCCCGACACTCCAGAACAGTGCATCTTAAAAATTTCCGAAGGGTATTATGATAGTCGTAGTGATGTTGTTGATGCGCTCGTTAAGTTGATTCCATTGAAAGAACAGCCATTTTAAAAATCAACCTCAAACTTAACAAATGTGTTCATTTCAAATGCACAGAAAGGCGTTATATTAGTTATAGCGAGGGTCTAAGTTACACATTGGGTTTACAAGCTGAACTTTCCGACTTGGAACTCGTTATTGGTGAGGTTTAACCCCAATAGATCTTACACGAGGCATACATGGTTATTATCTGTATACAGACATTAGCGAGTTTGCGGTAGCGATTTTTCCGTTATAATTATGAGTTTTCCGGTATGTTATATATATCGTAAAATTATAACGGAAAACTACTTTGCGGCGGGCTGTCCGTTTCACTTTATAACTTATAGCTTGGCTTACAGCCAGCAGGCTCTAGCGCCTAGTGCACATGACCGTTCTCCAATCATGTGCACTAGGCGGGAAGGGAAGAATTCTGATCGCGCAGTGCGCATGCGTCAAGTATAAGAACTAATTTTTGATTGGCTGACTTATGCCAAAAACATAAGTCTAATTCAGAGTTTTTCCTTAGAGTTAGAATTTGCCGATATAACTTACAGTCATAATTCGAAATGTTATAACGGAAAAGTCGCTACCGCAAACTCGCTATTATACAACCGCAAGTTGTGGGTAACACATTTCAGTTTCACAAGCCAGGCGAGAAGTGATTTATCAGGCTTTTCATTCACCTGACTACGTTCCCTTAAGTAAAAACGTCATAGACATGATTGAAATCGCGGTTCATTAAGATCATAGGGATTTGCTCTCTTTTTTAACAGGCAAAACCATAGTGAAATTATATTTTCGTAAGAAACAATTGTAGCGCGAGGTTGATTTCTTTTCACTCCTCCTCAATTACTTGTTTTTAATGTTCGAATAATATTCGATCCTCGTATTGATTTCCCGCCGATTGACACAGTTCCTTTTTTTATTCCACGTGATAACATCAGATCTCTTCCGAAGTGTCTGGATGAAGCGTGTACGTGGGGAGGTCTGCTCATCAGGCGAACTCGCTACGTTTCCTGGTCGTCTGATCTCGTCGTAGGCCTCGTCGGTTGCGCTAGGCGTTGCGATATTGACATCATCGTGTATTTTTTTTAAACCTGTAGTCGTGCGAAAATCGGGTGAATAGATGAGTTGTTGTGGATGCAGATAAGTAGGTGTTTCTTGAGGTGATTGCGGTGACGGTGTTTGAGGCATTAAAAACGGGTTTGAAGGTGTTTGAGGTTCGATTTGGGTTGAAAGACTTGTTTGTTTCGAATGGGCTTCACGGCGCTTTGCTCTTAGATATTTTTGAAGTGTATTTAAATAAAGGTCCATTTTCTGATGCATATTCAAATTTGATGCTTTTAAAATCTCGTTGATTTGAGAATCCAGTTGTTTATTACGTTGTTTTTTTTTCAACATCATTAGCCACACTCGGTTCAGCGTTAGATTGGGTATGTTCTGCGGGACGCGATGACATCGGGGCGCTCTGGACCGTAGCGTGAAGGAACCTTTGATATTCGTGTGCAGGTAGTAAAACGTACTTTTGCATGTTCTTAACTAATAAATTTATTCAAAACTAACTGTTGCCAGCGACTTCATCTGTGTGGATGTTTAAAATTTCTAAACCGGAACATAGTGTAATAAAAGTTGGAAGTATAGATATTATTATATGTATAGGTACTTCACTATAACCCTTGGATAATGGAATACAATACAAACATTCTTTATGGACACAAAGGAACACATACAAAGAACATAAAACTGAATAAAAGCGGTTAGCCAACACGTTTATTATCACTTAAGATATAGCTTAATTCGCCGTTTATTTAAAGTAATTTTTATGAACAACGTTTTCCATTTTACCCATAGAAGCTGATATGAACAGATTATCTAGTAACCTGACAGCAGGTTACATGTAACTGCCCGTGCGAGAAGCAACTGGTTCTGCCAGCAATGCCAGCGGCCCGGAGTATCTGCCCTTGCAACTTCTTAATGGTGATAGCAGAACAGACGCTAGCTACGAATTGCACGCGCTTAAATTGAAAGTGACAGTTATTTGGAAAAAGGTATATATGGGGTATGAAAATTTTCTCACCGGCACTAGAGCCCAGTAATATCTCCACTTCAATAATATTATTTTATAGCGATACTACTTTAAGCCGAGTTCCATTATGTTATGTTCTTCGGAGGGGTTATGTTCTAAAGAAGCATTATCGGAACACCGACTTTCAGGGCGATATTATGCGTAGGAAATCCGTATGCACTAAGAGAGTTAAAAAAAATCTACCGCATAAGTGATCAGTTTGATCCAATACCATATTTCTAGAGTTATATACCATCTCATTACCTTCCATGTTTTGCAAAATGTTTTATTGCAGTCGCTTGCTCATTTTTAGGCTCCTTTGCACAACCGAGAGTTATTTGACGTCTTATTTGGGTAAATTTTTCATAAACTGAATGTAAAGGCTCGACCGAAAGAACAATTTCGCAAAGGCTCTACCAGATTCAGAAGAATATTTGATTCAGCCAATACACCTTCTCCAAGCTAGCTTCAAATGCTCGCGAAAGCAACGGTGAGTATGGTACTATCCTTCTTTTGTCTACCACAACAGTCTGGCCGCGGATATTTACCTCAGCTGTGAATTCACTTTTTGAGGCGTGCAGCGTTGATAAGATGCGTCCTGTTTTCACCGGACACAGATTCGCTGACAAAATTTTTAGGAAACCTCTTCATGCAACGACCGTCCTGATTCAGGATAAACATGTATTTAATATGCCACAGGGCCATGAATCATGTTGATTTTTGTGTAGAATGAGATCACTTTCAGGGTTGGAATTTCCGCGCTAATGAGTCGATCAATTTGGTTCAGCCAAATCTTCTCTTCGAGCCATAAAAGATTATGCGAATGTGATAAACCATCATGGAATAGAAAAATATTAAATATTTGATGAAATATGAGCATTTTTACTAAATAATGTTTAACTGCGCGCGCATGCGTTACCAAAATGTCTTTTGCATAATTTATTAGCAAAATGTATAGAGCTACTCTTATAAAAAGCCCAAGTAAATATCGTGAAAATTGATAAAGATATCGTCCATAGAATGAGTTGAATTTCAGTTGCTCTCAAAAATAAACAAAACGATAAGGGGCTTTCTCCGGACTTTTATTTTTGGATCGGACACCAGAATCAACGTCTTCTTCTTACGCTGATATGAAGTCAATATGAAGTTAATATTTTTTCATGTCAGCGT
>JAHWFO010013439.1:0-10497 GCA_023313115.1 Rhysida immarginata | reverse complement strand
CATAATGTGTATTAATCCCCAATTTTGCTAGTTTTTTTTTTAAATTTTAAATGGTATATTATTTTTAATTATTATTATGAAAATACACTAGTTTCACGTTTTTCTTTTATTTGTCCAAGAAAATAAATTTTTTTAAGCTTCTGCCAAAAACCCAACCTCTCAATTATTCTTAAGTACCAATGCTTTTTCTTCAGTAATTGAGATATTTTCTTCTAATTATTTTACTTTATGCATTTTAATCTGTAATTATTCTCCTGTCATGACATATGTAGTAAAATATAAAAATCATCTTTATTAAAATCGTTAAAATCGCAAGATCACTTACAAAAAACATCAAACACATTAAAAATGTTGTTAATCTGCACACAGTATTCAAGAAATACTAAGATTGTCCAATTTTGTTCAATGGTAAGCGGAACAAACGTAGTGGAATCATGGCACTCAAATGCCCGAACCTTCTTGATCCCACTTGCTGGACTGTTTTTTCTTTTCTGTTTCAGAAGACATTATTTTTCGAAATAATGATAATTTAAAACCAATAAAACCTAATAAACCTGGCTCTTCAATTAATCTTGTATTAAATTTATGTTCAGCTGCCATTTTCTGGTTGCGCCATCTCCTATCAATAATGTTAACTTGGACCAAAATTAGAACCAAAATATATTAGGATGAATTGAGATAAAATATCAGATCGTATTTTTGTATTTATTTTAGAAACATATCAGTGTTTTTCCGACGAAGATTCTCTGAAAGCTCTTATTTTCCTATTTTCCTCTTATTTTAGTTATTAGGCAACCGTTTTGAACGTCGGAGTTAAGCTATTTCTACTACGTAGCCTGTGCAAATGACACGTCATAGGTGAAGCCACGCCCACAGAGCCCAAGTCTGTAGAGTTGCCGAAAGTGCGTCGCTAGCCGCCAGTTTAAGACCAGGTCTGGAGTAATAAAGAAGGTCATGAATAGAGAGAGAGACTAATGGCCACGCAAATGGCCAGAGGGCGCCACTGAAAAAAAACTCACGCTCTAAACAATGGAGTTTTCCTATCCTGTATTTCTTCATCCATGGCGGTAGTTGCCATGCCAACAATGAAAGTTTAGATTTTTACAACAATGAAATTTACAAAAAATAATAAAGTCCAGGTCAAATTTGAATGCCCCTCGTATATAAACACTGTTCTATTCAAACATCCTCCGTATTTGCTTGCTGCGTTTTCATCTCTCAATTACTTACGTCTACGAGCCGGTTTACATATTCCAGTTTCGAATGAGACTAATATTGAATGTTGGTATTAAGAGAATCGTCAGGATAATTAAAAAAATGAAAAAAAAAAAAAGAATCGCGCCCGAATAGCTCTTCATACGAAATCGATACACAAGTATCGGGCCTTTATTTTTCCGGCCTAATGAATCACGGATTTCTCTGTTTTCGACGAGGAGTAGGTGATCTTCACCTGCATGCGTGCAGTTGGTCATTTACGCATAGCTCGTGAGTTGCTGCCTGGCCTCGCTAGAGTAATTGAGTGAGAATGTGTTGTTTTAATAGCTTTTTTAATTATAATTATTTAAATTAAATTTAATAATCTTAATAATGTTAACTCTAAATGTAATATTAAATTATTAAAAATAAATTAATATTGAAACGGTAAAACTTAGAGTAAAATTCAAGTGTGGATTATTTCCCTTTGATGACTGTACAATCACGATCACGAAATATTCCACAATTCACTTGCACGGAGAGAATGATCGATTAACTCTTCCTGTTATATTTCTCTTTGCTAAAACAAGGTTAATAAAATAATAACAAGGATTGCTTATGCGATGCTACCATCTAGCGAGGAAATTTGCAACAAACTAACTGTGACGTCACTCCTAGACCCGACGAGTTTTTATGCTAGCGCCTTGCTTTGTGGGACGTGGACAATTTGAAACTCTCTACTACCTCATGAATTAATTTTCTAACAGTTTTCTATTAAACGGAAAAAAGTGAATACGCTATATAAAACTTGACTTTAAAATCATTATCCTTTCGCTTGGATACAGAAGCTATTGTTTTCCAAATCTTACAACGCGGACAACTGAACAAATTCTAGGAGTGAGCAATCAAACAGCATTTCGTGATCGGTATAGTACAGTCTATGCTACCGAACTTGTTCGCTGACTACATCTACTTGCTCTCCCCGTCCAGTTTCGCAGAGTCAGTCGCCACATTGCTTGAAATAGAGCGTTCGTTGAGATTCGTAGAATCCTCCTCATTTTTTCAAACTCCTCGTAATGGAATTTTCAATCCTATTTCTCTATCTCGTTCGGGGTGCTCCTGCACATCGTCAACACGGACCTAAGAGCTAAGAAATCTGGTACTAATCCCCTTCCGTTTCTCCTTCTCCTCCTATTTATCATCTTCTGATGCGCGCCCTCTTTTGACCTTCGTTTGAAGCTCCTGTTCCAAAATACTCTTTCCTTATACTTAAGATCATACGGCGCTCGTAACACTGACATCTGTTTCTTCCAACAGGGATATCTTCAAAACGTGCCACAGCTCGAGTTGACATTTTATCTCTTGTCACTTGTTTTTTATAATTGCACTTTTGTTACGTTCACTGAGTTTTGAGGGTCGTCTAATAGATTTTTTCGCCCCATAATTATCTTTTAATTTGAGGTAATTGTCAATTGTGATATGTGCACGCCCAAGAGGCTTTAGCTATTGATCTTCCTGACTGAACACTCTCGTGTAGAGCATTTATCTGGTCCTTTACAAATTCATTTAAAGGTTGTCCTCTTGTCATTGTATGAATTTAGTTAATTAATCAGACACCTAATTCAACAACAGTTCTTGGTTTCAATTGGCATTTCTTTACTTCAGAGAAGAATTTTTGCATTATGGCTTTATCTTGTTTGTTTTGTTTTTTTAAGTTTTTTTCTATTAAAGTTGAGACAAATTAAAGCTAAATTATTAAAAAAATTAAATCATTATATAATTAAAATTAAATTATTATTTATTAAACGTATGTATATGTATTGTAATCATGACGTTGTGAGTAAATTATTTGTGCAGTCTTTTTTAATATCCTTTCAGATGTACACGTATTTTAATATCATGTACACCAAAATCTGTTTTTTGATCTGGTTTTCTGTAACTATTGTACAACCCTAGCGTCAATGAGCTTCGGACACCTACAGAATTTTGGATAAGTACAACGAAACTAATTGTAAACAAATGAAAATTAATTTATTGAGTGCACAGAGCTTTAGTACAACTATGATATAGCATTTTAACATAAAAAATAAACGAGAAAATTAAATAAGCGACTTTTTGTAATGTTCCGTTTTCAACACGTTGCAATGAACTTCGTACACCGTACCGTTTATTGCACATTACCACTGAGTGGCGTCACCTTTCCGACGAATGACGCTCCGAAGTCGTTGAGGCATGCTGGACACTAACTTCTGCGTTGTTTCTACTGGAATTTTGTCCCACTCTTCGGAAATACACGCCCGCAACTGCTGCAGTGTTCGAGGCTTCCGCTGTCTGACTTTTCGCTTTAAAATACGCCATACATTTTCAATGGGTGACAGATCTGGGCTGCAGGCAGGCCAGTCAAGCACCCTGAAACGTTGCTGTTGTAGCCAAGCCTTGGTGTTCCGAGCAGCATGAGGCTTCGCGTTGTCCTGCTGAAAGATGCTTGGTCTTCTATGGAAAGTTTTGGCGGGATGGACGCAGATGTAGATGAAGAATGTTTATATAGGCAGCAGAGTTATTAGTGCCCTCGCAAAAGTGAAGCGCTCCTGTCCCGGCTGCACTCATGCAGCCCCACACCATCAACGATGCAGGCTTCTGAACTTTCCTTTGGTAACAGTCGGGATGATTACTTTCGTGCTTGGTCCTTAGCACCTTGCGACCGTTGTTGCCATACATCACTGCAAAGATGGACTCGTCGGACCACAGAACACTATTCCACTGAGCAAGGGTCCACTTTAGATGGGTTCTGGCCTATGCTACCCGGCTACGCTTAGCTACAGTGCTCATAAATGGCTTCCTCTTTGTAGCGTATAAGTAATAGTTGCATCTTCTGATGTAACGGCGGACTGTGCTTTCGGATATGGGTATATGAAAATATTCTCCAGCCCAAACAATCATTTCACTTATGGGAGCATGCCTGTTTTTCACAATGTAACGTCGAAATACTCGTAGGTCCCTAAAATTCAATAATCGCTACTTGCCTGGTGCAGTTCCTGGTTCTGTTTTCCCGATTTCTCTGAAACGCTTGATGATCCCATTAACAGTAGAGAGTGGAACTAATAATTCATGGGCAATAGCTCGCTAGGATTTGTTTTTCTGGAACTGCTGTATAATTTTTTGTCGTATACACGTTCCTACTGGTTTACCACGTCCCTTGGTTCAAAACAACACGAATACTGTGCTCTGTCGCGTGGACGGTGCTTTTAAAGCCTGATGCAAAGCATTCTGGGCGTTTCTACAGCCTTCAGGAAAGTTCTATATGCTCGCGATCCCTTATGTGCGAAGTTCTTTGAAACTTGTTGACAACGCAATTTTACATAAATTTGAATAAATTATTTCACACCATTAAATCGATTCTAAATCGATGTTGATATTGTTACATATACTCAGTAAATCTATTTTCATTAGCCTGCAATCCTCTGTATGCACTTTTCACTGTGTTTTTAGCCAAATTACTTGGTGTCCGAAGTTTATTGACGCTAGGGTTGTAATTTTATTTCTTGGTTGTTGTATTGACCTCGGTCACTATTTCGCACATCCGATTAATATTAAAGCAGGAATCCGAAGTAATCCTATATGCCTAGAGGACAGAACGTGATTAGAATAGTTCATAGGCAGCCATCGGTTGGCGCCAGAGGTATTTGCTGCGGGGTCTTTCGAACAGTATAAAAGTGAAGAAAGTGAATAACAAAGTTACATTTTTTTAATTTTTTTTATTTATTGTATTTAGTTTTGTAAATAAATTTTGTTTTGTAATGTTTGTGGTATATATCTTGACTACAGTTACTCTATACAAGGTGATTCTGAATTGGTGAATCAAATGTCCCTAGCGCTGTTCTGTGGTCAAAATGAAGATAAAGTTCCTCATTCGAAATCTCAACCCTCATACCCCAAAACACCCTATGAAGTTTGTTATAATCTCGCGAAGTTTCGTTATCATTCCAAGAAATGAGCAGCCCGCTGTACTGGATCAAGTTCTTGACAATGTGGCCGAGTGTTCAGTTGTAGCTCGTGGATTAGGCGTTCCTCAGGCAACGGTATGGAGGATTCTGCAACACCCGTTCCACATTCATCGAGTGCAATCATTACTACGTGGATATTTCCCAGCAGAAAGAGCATTTTGTGATGGCATACGGCGCGTTTATTTGCTGCAAAGGTGACGATAAACTTTATTTTCTGCACGTTTATTTTTTTCGGAACGATGACGAAATATGACAAAATTTTTCAAGGTTTTAACAAACTTCGCGAGGTGTTTAGGGATATAAAGGTTGGGATTTCGACATTTTGCATGATGAACTTTATGTTTATTTTGACTTAAAGAACAGTGCTATTCACTATTCTAGAATTCACCATGCTAATTTTGATTCACCATTTTAGAATTACCCTGTATTCAATGCCATGGCTATTCATTGAAAGAAAATCAAGTGGATTTAAATAATCTTCAAAATATTGAAAAAAATATTTGAGAATATAAGTTTTTTTTCATTCGGCCAAAATAATTGTAAATCGCATTGGGAGCGTTCTGACTAATCTGTAAATTGGATGTTCTGAGACCTCCCATTTGAAAAATATTCTGCTAGGGTATTTATGGTTGTCTTCGCGATGTGCGTAGACTGGAAACAGACCTTTTGTTTTTGATCTACCGCCGTTGGGCATCCAGAGTCGTCGTATAGCTCTCGGAATTAATGCTGTGAACATCGGGGGTGAATTTGTTTGAACTGCCTAGTGATCGAAGAAGATGGTCAGCATGGATTTGACTGACCACGACCCGTTAAAATTTTCTGCAGAAATTCATCACCCTCTTGAGGGTCCCGGTCGAGATGTTTGTGTTTTTGTGCGCGATAACCATTGTGCTCACACTTTACGGCACTGCCATCAGGACCATTGAGATTAAACTTTTTTCAACACTTCAAACAATGTGCTTCCTTTTGTTAGTCCATGACATCATTTCCCATGCTTAAGATAGCCTTCATTCTTTGAGCGGAGCGAGCGAAGCGAGCAGAGCTCCATATCAGTGACTTATGCAACTCTTTCTCCTTGAACTCCTCCTAGACGGCTTCACCGAACTTGACCAAATTTGGCCACAAGCTCGAGGACACCAGTGGCACGGTTTCGAGCAAAAAAATTTTACAAAAATTGTCTTTGGTCACGGAGGAATGCATGGTCAAATGTCAATTGTTAATTTCGCTGCGTGAGAGCACGCGCTCGTAAAAGTTCGAATACTTCTGAATCGCACATTAAATACTTTTGAAGAAATTTGAAATTGTTTGTTGTGTGTGTATCAAGAAACAAAACTCAAAGTCGAGCATAAAGCGCAAAACTTGGCCAACGTGCGGCTAAAATTAGGACTCACGCTGTGTACAAGGTGCAAAACATTCAAATACAATCGCAAACACACATATTTCACGGTAAATCAATTTGTGGACATTGTTGGACATCGTGACAAGTTCTACCGACCAGGTAAGGTCACGCAATCGCAAGCGATAGAAGGAGAGAGAAGGAGAGGGAGAGAGAAGAGGAGGGAGAGAGCAGGAGAGAGAGAGAAGGAGAGAGAGAAGGAGAGGGAGAGGGAGGGAGTGAACAATACATTGCTAATGCTATCTCTTCGGCCCATAGACATAATGTTAAATAGAAAAATTGTAGAATACATTGATACATATACACAAATTTCAATATTGTAACTACAAAGGTTCCACCCTTTTTTAGTAAATTAAATAAATGAGAATAGTCATTTACCTGGTGGTTTGACTAAAAAATTACAACCACTTGATATTTCGGTCAATAGTTCATTTAAGCTAGGAGCACGAGTTGATATAATGTTAACACAAGCTTGCGCAATGAAACAAATCGAAACAACAAAACAACAAAACAAATAATCAGAAATATCTTCTTTTCTCTTCACAGTTACATAATGCCAAGGTTACGCACCAGGGGCAATATTGGTCGTCGAACAGCAAATACTCAGGGTCACCGCAACGCCTATCGCCAAGCTTTTCATAATGTAGTTACTGAGAACGAGGATTCGATACATGCAGCTGACTTCGCAAACAAATTGAATACTTTAGCATACCAAACCTGTGACTCCTGCAACCGCAAAGAATTAATTGCCACAATGACTGATTACACTTGTGAAGCATGCAAAAAACAGCCGCTCAAGTTTTCTGAAGCTAATAACATGCAATCTGGAGATGTACCAGAATGTTTGTTAGGATTAACTAACGTCGAACAAATGCTGATTGCAAGAGTTCACCCAGTTATGAGAGTCTACCGAGTCAAAGCTGGCGGACGCCCTGGACAGTACCGTTATGCTGGAAACGTCCTCAACGTAGAACAGGATATAACATCAATCTGCAGCGTGTTACCGCACCTTCCACAAAACTTGCAAATTGTAACAATTGAACGACAGGGTATCGCAGGACATACTGACTTTCGTGTACGACGACAGAAAGTGATCGACGTATTAAGGTGGTTGTCGTTAAACAACTTATTTTACGGTGATATTACGATCAACACAGACAACGTTAACTCATTGCCTATGGATGGTTTCGTCGATGACTCTGTTCAATATATTAATGATGACGTAAGACTGTCAACCGAAGAGATAGACGGAGAAATAGTAGAGAGCGCACTTCCACTTGCCATACATCGACGATGTTTTACATTGGCCTACCGGTTCAACCATACCAGTGAATGAATTCAATACAGTTGGATATATATCAATGGCTTTTCCTCATTTATTTCCCAGTGGAAGATGTGATTTCCTAGATCTAAGTCGTACATATCAAGTTAATTTCCGAGAAAGGACTGAATTTCTCATGGAATACAATGACGGACGATTTGCGCAAGATGCGCGTTTCAGGTTTTTCTGCCTTAATCGGAGCCAAAGACATGAAGCTATAAAATCAAGCGCAATATTTGCTAGAAAGAACGATTTCAACGGAAACATTGATCAGCTAGCACAAGCAATACAGCTTAATCCTTTATTACTCCCGAAACTAATGACGTGGTCGGCAAGAATAAGAGGCACGTCAACATACTGGTATCAGAGAGGCCAGGAATTGCGAGCAATGGTTTTGCAACTTGTAGAGTTGGATGGCAGGGTGCAAGCATGCGCGCGCTAATCTTTTTTTCTAATTATTTTTCTTATCATCTGTAGTAAAGCATCAAAAGCATCAAACCATCGATAGCGATTGCCGATGTCCTGACATCAAGAGCCGTTGCCACCGCAAGGCAAGCTCACTCCAGCTTGACCGTATAGACTGCCTGGCTCCTGTCGTTTACGCGGGGGCGTATCAAGCGGCGACAGGTTATGGGTACTGGTGGTGACGGATGAGGGACTAGGCAAGCCCCTGATCCAAGGCGTAAGCGGATCAAAACCGAAAAACGCAGAAAAAACTGGAGCCTTAAACAGCCCTTTTAAGGGCTTTTAATTAATGCAGAAAAAGTTGAATAATTGCCAAAAAACCGCTCCGCTCAAATATGGGACCAGCGGTCGAACATCTCCGAAGGAGATGTGAGAGCGCGACGCGTCCCAACCTAGTTATGCTGATTTGTGAGTTTGGGAGCACACTTCATTTTCTTATAGCCAAGTTGCCCAGACTTTTTCACAATTCTTGATAAAGTTGATTTGGAAACATTTACATCCGGGTTTACAGCCAGTGATCCTAAACTTGCTGTAGTATCCATGATCTCACATGGGCTCTTTTTCCTTTGCGGTTAATTTTTGAGGTCTTCCTATTGGTTGATTCTGTTATAATGATCACACCCTCCGAAATCGTTAAGCCTGAACAAGCTCATTTATCTGGAGTGACGACACGATGTGCCTGGCCTAGCCTGGGCCCGTCCAAAGATGTTCGCCCCAGAACGAAATCATTCAGACCAAACTTTTGATTGACTCAAGTAGTTCTCTACATAAAAAGCAACCATTCAGCGTTAAATTTTGGCTACGTGAGTGTTTTTTCACGTCAAAAATCGAACGACTGCTCTTTCGCTTCTAATCTTGCACACTTCGAATCTTCACCGCTCCTCAGGACGACAATTGCCCACCATTGGTAACATCTGGCTTTCATTAGCAGAGTTCCTGCGCCGCTGTAGGCTTCCGCCCGACGGTGGCCCCCATATGAATGCAGTTGAAGTGACGCTCTCTTGACCTGTCGACGTAAACGCTTGCATGGGACACAAAACGAGCGCTCGGATGCGCCATGTGTTTTCCTCTGAGAATTGTGCGTCTCTTATTCGAAGCGCTGAATCTCCAGAGATGATTCTTTCCCTCTTCCACGATCACTCCTATCGGTCGAATTCTTAACCAACAGACCGTGAGGAAATCGATAAACAAATGGGGACGATCCTCGATTTCTGGACAAAACCGATCTGCGATGCAACAGTATTCCTCTACTATATATAAAGAAGGATGTTTGTGGGTCTGTTTGTCTGTACGTTTTTTATACAAATCTACAGTTTTATTCCGATCTGATGAAATTTTGCATACTTGACCTTCAAAGCATGAGGAAGGTCACTGTCTACCTCAGATTTCGGAAAAATAATAATTATCGATAAAAAATCGATATTCATGGTTATAGCAGGGCATATTAATGAGAAATATCTCATGACCAACAATGCAAGGCAAAGTTTGTGCAACAATAGGTATCAACAATGGTATCAACACGTAATGCACCAACACAAGGTAGGGATCAACAATATATATATCTCATGACCAACAATGAAAGGAAAAGTTTGTGCAAGTGTAATTGTCCCGGGCAACGCCGGGTACCTCTTCTAATATATCTTCTATATATATAAAGAAGGATGTTTGTGGGTGGGTGGGTCTGTTTGTCTGTATGTTTTTTATACAAATCTACAGTTTTATTCCGATCTTGATAAAATTTCGCATACATGACCTTTAAAGCATGAGGAAGGTCACTGTCTACCTCAGATTTCGGAAAAATAATAAATATCGATAAAAAATCGATATTCATGGTTATGGCAAGGCATATTAATGAGAAATATCTCATGACCAACAATGCAAGGCAAAGTTTGTACAACAATAGGTATCAACAATGGTATCAGCACGCAATTCACAAACACACTGCATGAGCCAACAATATATATCTCATGACCAACAATGCAAGGCAAAGTTTGCGCAACAATAGGCCCATTGTGTTCGCATCAACAATGGTATCAACGCGCAATTCACCAATAACAATGAACATAAAATGATGATGTAATATGGATAAGTTTCAATTTGTAACAATGCATAGAATT
>JAHWFO010013366.1:0-12412 GCA_023313115.1 Rhysida immarginata | reverse complement strand
TGAAGTTCAGGTCTCCCCATTAAGCTAATAAAAAATATTTTTAAGTTTCTTTATCAATATTATAACATTATGAAGTTCGTTGTCTGCCGCGTTAACGTCCTGGGAATGGTACGATCGCACATACCTCCCACTATGTCATGAAATAAAAAACATTTGAGAGTGCGTGATACTGCATTGCTAAAACGATCTTAATTAAAAGCATCGCGAGATCCGTCGTTCCGTCGCCAATTATTTATCGAATTTTTTGATTGACATCAGATTCGGATGAAACCAGAAGAAGTAAGTAAACCTATTCTATGGACTATCTACCCGGCTCGAAGAACCAAAATGATTCACTTTATCATACTAAACGCTAAATAGACAATTTATTTGGACATTGCATGTTTTTCAGAAATATTGCTTCATTATTTTATTTAGTACAAGTAGGCCTTCTGTAAATCTGGGCCAGAATGGCTCTCCATTCCTGTCGCGAAGACGGGCGTGATTTGGTTTTCGTACCCGTCGCTCCAGTTCGTTCCACAAGTGCTCTGAGATGGCCAGTCAAGCAAATTGACCTCATTTTTACACGCTTTGCTGTATGACATGACGTCGATCCTGTTGAGACAAACAACAGTTACCTCCATAGTATTGCCACAGTGTAGGCAGGACCGAATTATCCGGAAAGTCGAGGTACAGTCAGCATTCATGATATCAGGCACAAGAACCGAGTCCTAACCAGGAAAAATAACCCCACGCAATGATGGATCCTCTACCGAGCTTCACCGTTGGAACAAGAACCACTCTCCACACCCAAACAGTGAATACCGTGACTCATCACTCCAAAGAACAGTTTTTCATTCTTTAATGGTACAGGAACAACGGTCGACAGACAAGGCCAAATGACGCCTCTCTCGCGTTCACATTTGTAATCATCGCCTTGTGTACTGCTGCTCCACCATGATACTCTGCATATAGTTTTATTATTAATGTCGCTCCCAGATGCATTTTCTATCTCTTCAGCGATCGAAGCGGCAGGAAGTACAAGACTTCCTGACATGTCATACAAGACATCTGCCATTCCGTCCGGGAATGTTCTTTTACTGTTGTTGAACCATCTTGCTTCCATCTCTTGATAACATACGCTACAGCCAATTTTGGGATGTCCAGTTTGGACGCAATGCCTCATACAGAGAGATTACACAAATGGCATCATCCTATGAGGAGTACAATTTTCTGGTGTCCAATTACTTTTATCTATACAATGTATGTGCTTTAACCGTAACCCCTCTTATAACTTTTACTCACTTTATGATGCTCTATCCGAATCTGAAGTCAAAATCAAATAAATTGAAATGGTCCATTCGCACAGGCTTGCCACTTTATCAGGAAAAAAAAAACTGAAAAAAAAAATTTGCTGGAAGGGGGAATGGGTATAAAAAACATTACAACTCAAAATTGGTTTATCAGAGGCAAACAATTTATTTACAAATATTATTCGTTTCTGAGAGGAGTGCGTACATATCGAATTTATCGATTTTGGTTTGCCTGTATGAATGCTCTATTTTTCATTTTTAGAAAAGAAAAATTGTCTCTCAAAAACCAATTTTCAAAAAATACTTCAATGCATTGTTTAAAGAAGCCTCTAAAAATTAATTTAATGAAAAAAAAATAAATTTTTTTCTGTTGGTGGAGTATGCAGGGGAGGGCGTGTTAAATAGCTCATCCGAGCCAAAGAATTTATTTTCAAAAAATATTTGTCTCAATGAGAGGAGCTGTGCAGATTTAGTGTATTCATTTTGGTTCACTTGTATTCTACATCCATGTCTTCCTGTTTTTCGAAGAAAAAAAATTAATATCTCTAAAAAGGCTTCACCAATTGTCATAAAAAGTAAGTCAAGGCACCGTTTAAGGAACTTTATATATAAGTATGGTATTAATTTCATTTGGTTCTGGTATTTGTCTTTTCGAAGGAGTTAGCTGCATAAAGTTGATCACATACGTACCGACAGATTTTTTTCTCAAAATATCAACATATCTCGAATTATGAGTTTTTAAGTCGACTTAAGTGGAAAAAAAATTGTTGAGTCGGGGAAAAGAAAACATAGGCCACCTTTCTTAGTCGCCAATAAACGACATATAAGACCTTAGAGTCCGATTCTATTAATTTGAGAGATAATTCAATTCTTAGAATAAACGATAATACAATTATACTTTTTAAATTATCCATATACACTGGCGGAAAAAAAATCCCAACACCACGAAGGACTTGTGTTAGATGAATGAAATTTGGACAGCATATTCAGCTATGGTATTTATTCAATTGATTCAAGTTTCAAGGTTACAACTTATAGGGGGCGCCACCAGCGCCACCCTGTACATGCAAATGAGACATTCCAATGACAGATATAAAGGAGATCAGACGCGTCTGTGTCACTTCAGACACTTGTGGACGTGTGTGATACAGTACTGCAGAGTAAAACATGCCTCGAAGGCGACTGCGACTTGAATATGGGCAGCTAACCCAATTCGAACGAGGACGTGTAGTGGGCCTTCGAAAGGGTGGACTTTCGTTTCGTGCTATTGCAGAACGCATGGGTGGAGACGTTGCCACTGTGTACAACTGTTGGCTGCAATGGTCCAGGGAAGGCAGGCTTACCAGGAGACCAGGATCTGGACGACCCCCGGCCACTGGAGACAGGGTTCATCGGCGCATCTGTAGGATGGCTGTGGCAAATCGGACAGCATCTCCAGCGGACATTCGGGCTGTTGTGGCACCCAACGTCACTCCACGCACAATTCGGAACCGTCTCCTGGCCAGGAGCCTCCATTCCAGACGCCCTGTGGCATGTTTGCCCTTTACCCCTCAACACCGTGCGGCACGTCTTCAGTGGTGTCAAGCCAGAGCGACTTGGAGGGCAGAATGGAGGTCTGTGGTCTTCACGGATGAAAGTCGTTTCTGTCTGGGTCAGAGTGATGGTCGCACAAGGGTCAGGAGGTGGAGTGGGCAAGTCCTGTTACCGAACTGTATCCGTCGTCGGCATACTGGCCCCACCCCTGGCGTTATGGTATGGGGAGGGATTTCCTACGACAAAGGACACTCCTGGTTGCTATCCCAGTCACCATGACGGCAAATGTTTACATTTGGATGGTTGTTGAACCCATTCATGGCTGGTATGCCAGGGGGGCTGTTCCAACAGGATAACGCTCGACTGCACACTGCCGCTGCAACCTAACGTGCCCTTCAGGGTGTCCACATCCTACCATGGCCAGCACGATCATCAGATCTGTCGCCCATCGAGAACCCCTCTGGGATATGGTTGGACGCCTTGTCAGGGCTCTTCCACAACCAGCAACAACTGTCGCTGATCTGACCATCCGGGTACAACAGGCATGGAATGCCATACCACAAAATGACATTCGGCATCTCTACGACCGTATGCATGCACGTGTGCTGGCCTGCATAGATCAGCACGGCGACTACAGCGGATACTAAAGTCCGTGCTTTTCACCATGTACAGGGTGACGCTGGTAGCGCCCCCTATAAGTTGTAACCTTGAAACTTGAATTAATTAAATAAATAGCTGAATATACTGTCCAAATTCCATTCATCTAGCACAAGTCCTTCGTGGTGTTGGGATTTTTTTTCCGCCAGTGTATTTCACAAAAAAAAATTCTTTCATATTCGAGAATTGCATTCAATGAAATTATATTGGTGACTATAATGATAAGGATCGATTTGATTGCAATAATTTCTCTATCTTCTTTCATTTTTCAATAAACCAGGACATACAGTTCTCAGAGTTTTTATAGGCGAGGTTTCATATCCTGACTCATTAAATAAGGAGATTTATTAAGTTGTTTTATGTTATAAGAAAACTAACTAAAAATACAATAAATTTAAATACGAATTAATATCATCTGTTGTTTAATAAACATATTTATTTATTTTATTTTATATATTTATATTACGATATATATTAAGTAAATCCGTCTTTGAATGAATTAATAGGAGAAGATTTTCAATCAAATGTGGATATCCGTTGAAGAGATAAATGCTTTCTTTCCGCGTATAAATCCATATCTTTAAGTTTTATATAAATTAACCAGCCAAACATTCTATCTTCTACAAATGAACATTTTTTATTTAAGAGAGGGGAGTTCGTGATTTCACATTTCATTCGTAACTTGTGCTTACTACGTAACTGTAGCCTACAGTTTAGTATTACAAAAGGGATATCAAATTCAGAAACGCGTGCCTTGCATGAAATAAAATTCAAAATGGTAAACAAGATAACACATTGCATACAAGTTGTTTACAAATTATTGTCGTGGTTTGACAAAATCGCAGTGGATTTGGCAGGATGATGTTTAAGAAGTTGATGGTGGAAATGTGGCGGGGCACCATCCTGTTGAAAGATGAAGTCCCTAGTGTAAGTCGCAGCTATGGCATGATACATTATTGAACTATGTCCAGATAGGTGTACCCTATTGCAGTATCTTCCCAAGGAAAATGGGTCTTAAATTTGAATTTTGAATAGGCGGGCAATTCAAACACGACCTAAAGATAATATTTGTTTTATATAATGGCTGAAAATAATTCCTAAACTGCTGCAATATTTCATCATTATATCCGTTCATAAAATATCAATTTTTATCGTCGACTAGGCCTTCAATTTCCATTTACAAACCTATCTGTCTTTTTTTTCTTTGTTTTTTTTTTAGGAAGTAGGGTTGGATAGGAATATGGATTAAATATTCATGGAATTAAAATCTACGTATAATTTATTATTGCCTGCAAATTTGATTTTGTGATCTCTAAGCTATCAATATATGTAAAGCTAAAGTTAATATTTTAGAATAGATATGAAAAGTTCTAGGCTGAGTGAATTAATAAAAAGTATTAATTAATTTATAAGAAGTGAATTAATGAGAAGCATTTGCGAAAGTAAAGCGGGAAACAGGAAAAAAATTTCTTTTTTTTTTTTAACTAAAAAAAAGAAAAGGAAAAGGCCTGGAGAATTATTCCTAGAAACGACCCCATTTCCATTTAGGAGGCAGCGATGAGGATAAGCAAATTGAAAACATCTTTATCACAATAAAGTGTTGATTTTAAGTTTAAATAATATAGTTTTCGTTTAAGAAAATATTGCATTTAAGAAAATAAATCATGAGTTTCATGATTTCCTAATCTTATCTTTATAACTGGCGACACTGAAAGATACACAAGTGTCTTCTTTGCCTTAGTTATCAATGACGTTTTGAAATTTCCTTAAAATATAGGAGTTCCTTGTTGTAATCATTATATTAGCCTTTAATGTCAAACACTGGTATTCGATTTGGCTTAGGGTGCGCGCACACTGGCAACTTTTTTTGTCAATTAAATAGTTGCCCAAAATGGATTACATGGAATTCTGTAGGAGCGCGCACACTGTCAACTTAAAAATTGCAGCAACTAAAAAGATGCAACCAGACCCATTTTCAAGGCAACTCAATTGTTGCTCACTCGAATAGAATCAATAGGATATAGAATAGAATATATAGGATAATGATTTTGTTGCTCTGAGCTAAAAAATTATCACCCCCACTTATTAAAACTCCCTAATACTACAAGTTCTGCAGTGATATTTTATCTGGGAATTTTTTTCAGACTGATTTTGCTGTAAACATCTTTTTTTAAAAAAATCTCTCATAAAAATGTCAATTAATATAGAGCTATTTATTAGTGAAATCGAAAAACGACCTGCTCTTTATAATTTAAATTAAATAAATATTCAGATAAAAATAACAGAAAAATTACGGATAGAAATAAGTGAACAATTTGTTCAGGATTGGAATAAGCTAGCCATTGCCGAAAAAAAAAGAAAAAAATAAGCTGTTTAAATAAATATTATTCTTATTTTGATTATTTTAAAAGGTTGATATTAATGAGGTATTTAATAAATTATTATAGGCTATGTTTAGCATAATTAGGTGATTAATTTAGAATTAATAGAAGTTTCTTAAAATATATTTTTATTTTATTTATTTAGCCTTTATACATTTTTATTTTATATTTTTATTACAACTTTTTTTTTATTTTAATTTTTTTATTTTATTTATTAATTTATTTATTTTATTAGGATTGACGGTTTATTTTATCTATATAATTTTATTTTTAAAATACTTTAATTTTATTCTTATTTTTATATTTATTTAATTTATCCTTTTTTATTTTATTTTTATTTGTTTTATCTTTTTTAAATTTTATTTTAATTATTTTATTCTAATTTTATTTATTATACTTCAATTTTATTATATTAATTTTTTCCAGATTTAGTTTGTGTATTTATTTTACATTATTTACCTATCTCATTTTTTTCATTAAGATTTTGTTCGAAATCCATCTTGAAATGAAAAGGATTTGAGTGTATTTTGTGAATCACCAGCAACTATTTAGAAGACAGTGTGCGCGCGAATTTAGCGTGAACAATTTTTTTCTCGAGCAACTATTTCATTGCCCGACTTTTTAATCGACAGTGTGCGCGTACCCTAAGGGAATCATAGGAAATGAATTTAACTTAAGATTAATAACACTGAAAAGTATTATCTGCAGTAAAAGTATGAAAAGTATCTTTGCGGGTTATTAGCTTATCGCTACTTAAATATTATTTGCTAATTAATCTTCTTATCTAACAAATAATCTCATTATTTATAATTGAAACAATGAGCAATTCATTTGAGAAAGGATTATATGAAGCAAAAAAACATTCAAGTTATAGGTGTTGCTTTAGTAATTGAAATAATAAATTGCGAAATAATAAATAAAATTATTTACATTTTATCCAAATGCTATCTTATTTCTTACTGTGCAGCATGTTTAATCAAAGATATCAAGAATAGCTTGATAAATATGATAACGCTGCATTCTCTAAGGAAAAAGTGATAATGAACAAATCCAGACTGTAGTCTCATTATACAAATAAAATATTCCCATAAAGCTTTATAAAAATGTTGTTTTATAAAGAAGAACCTTAGATATTTATTTTTATGCTAAAATTGTTCCTTTTTGATTTTGGTTTATTAAAAAAAACACGTTGTACAAATAATTAAATATTCTGTAATTTCTTTGAATCAATGGTTAAGATTTTTATTTAATATTATTTAATGGTTAACTTTCCTAATAACTTAAATAATAAATCTTATCAGAGATAAGAGCTGGGAAAGTAAATTTATATTTTTTATAATTAATCTTATTTTTTACTGCCTCAAAAAATAAATACAGAAAAAAATGGTATATTTATTTTTTTAGAAAATGAAATTTATTACTTCCTTAATCTATTAATCTTTTGGCAACGGCATTTTTATTTATTTTTATTTATTTATTTTTTTTACAAGCATTCCAACCTTTACATGCAAATTTATTACTTTTCTAACCTGAATATTTATCGAAATAAAATTTAAATTCGTGTTTATATTCGTTAAAGTGTGGTTAAATTTTATTAGATAGAATGCTTTTACATTGTTTCTTGTTCTCATACATTGACCCTTATAGTCAAACTCAAAATTTATTTATTGTTAATTTTTATATTAGATTTGAGGTGTTTTGTTTTTTATTTTCTTTACAAAATAATAAAATTTAATAAATTTTTTTTATAAAAAAAAAGTTATCTAATATTCGCTCTGAATACATTGTGAATGAGATGGATACTAAATTCGCTCTGAAAGCTTTTTATGGTTGCCTAAACAATGTTTTAAAGCTTTTTAAAGATTAACATATCACAAAGTATCAAGATTTTGAATCTAGATTTAGTATAGTTAAATTTATTCTTTTTCCCAATGCATTGCAGATTCAGAAAGAAATACAAGACAGAAAATCTACATTTGCGAATCATATCATAGATACAGGCCACAAAATTCTCAGCAAGGAGAATTGAATCGATATTTAAAAACAATATAAAAATTTTCAATCATTTAATTAATTTTGTCATCTTTGTTTTCTATTCCCATATTTTAATTTTCAGCAATGTACAGAGATTTCATAATTGTTACAATAGCATTGTTTGCTTTAAAAAGTTTCCAAATTTTTTAAACATGCTGTTATTTTAAACAAGTTTTTCAATTAATAATACATTCCCCTGAAAATGCCGGCAGGCGAAAAGCAATGAAAAAAATAATAATATTAAGTATTACTAAAATTGCAGTTTGATAACTGTAATAATAAATAAACTAAAATAATATGACTTTATAAATATTATTAAGTAGGTCTGATCTAAAGTATGAAACAGATAAACTTGTAGATAGATAAACATTGGAAAGTTTTGCAATACCTCTTGATCCTTCGGCCACAATCCGACGATTCCATCGAATATCCAGAACAAGGCAGAATAAGCACATTGCCAAACCACGCAGAAAACTATGCATAATTAGTATCCTTTACACTCTTCATGTATCTCACATAATCCGATTTAGTATTAGTCTAGCGGCGAGTCACGTTTGCTCCATTTTGTTTTATTTGCTGCACTGATAGTCAGTGTTCGATAGAGGCGATGGAGCACACACTCCCTTCCAACGTTGCAATTAAAAAGTGAAAAAAGTTGCTCAAAACCACAAAGTCCTCAATATCATGGCCATTCAAGGTCTCTCTTTAGCCCCAGGGACATCAGCAAGTTGCTTCCGAGCATTAAATAGTGAAACGGAATTATTTTACACGATGTTGAAGGTGAGCGGTGAGGATATTGAAAGTGCACGCTAACTGCTAGCTAAAAGACGCCGGAAGCGGCACTCCCATCTCGAATGACGTAGCAATAGGGGGTCGGGTTCTAAGAAACTTTGAACAAACTCGCCTCCACTTCTGGAGCTAAGGTGGATAATTCCAACGTGATGCATTTTTGGGAATGTTTTGCAGTTGTGTTCACGATTTTAACGCCTGTGTGTATGTTATGAGAATAACAGTATTTGGGATTTTTATTTTGATGCAAATCTAAATTTCAATTAAATGAGTTGAAAATTAACGAAAACAATGTCACAATTTGAATGGCAATTTTTTTGTGTGCATTCTGGGACTCCTGAACACGTTATTTACATGTTTCATTTAATATCAGTGAACAATTTTTTATCAGCCCATAATATAATGAAAACATAACAACACTGCATAGGATAATTGTTTTCGTTTTTCCTCTTTCATCATATTATCCTTATTCTAACGTAAATCACATGTTAGAATCAAAAATAAAAATATATTGACAAAAAATAATAATAACAAATTTTATTTCTCGTTGTTAAACTCTATCTTCTTGTCTGTATAATTAATCAGACGTTTTCTGCTTGAATGGTTCCTCTTATTTGTTTACTATTCTATTTTCATTCATCGTAAATTTTATTGTTTCATTTTACTTCGTTTGTGTATCATGTTCCCATCAATACCGTTAAAGCTGCAGTCCTTTAAAAGCATATTTCTGGATTTATATTATAAATGGAGGACGGCTAAAATGATACTTTAATTCCTGATTTGCTTCTCATTTGTACTTCATAAATGTTTTTATCATGCACAAGTGGAACAGGTGATAGTAGGTTAAATGGTTCTATGAATTATTCATGTTTTCAAAATGAATCATTAACACATAGTTTTCAGAGTGGAAATCCGTATTCAAAACCTTGACAGCAGTTATAATGGAAGGCATTGCATAATATAGACTTTCATACATTTATGCAATATTTTAATAAGGAAACATGATAAACGATTTTAAGTTCTTATTGGCCTACCACTCACTAAGATGTGTTCTTTTCCCCAGTTCAAATATTTTTGTTCTGAAATCGACTTAAAAACTCATGATTCGAGAAGATGTATTGAAATTTTAAGGAAAAAAATTCGTGACTAATTGTGCACAGGAAATTCGTCCGAAACGGCAGAAAGGTATACATACTTAGAGGGAAATCATACGTATATTTTTATAACAATTGGTTAAGCCTTTGTTAGAGATAATAATTTTTATTATAAATGTAGGAGTAGTGATAATTATATATTAATTAAGATGAATAGTACTCCTTTAATTAAAATGTGATAAAATTAAAATAAATAATAACAAAAAAACAATAAAAAAAGTCACCCGAGTAAAAGTTTAAGGACGAAATATAAAGAAACACAGGACTTGTGAAGAAACTTAGATGAAACACAGAAGAAACACAGAAGAGACGAAGATAAAGAAATAAATTATAAAAAAAAGACTAATAAAAGAAACCATCAACATTATTTCGAATGAAAAAAATTTAGCCAAACCATCAATAGAAATTAATAATAAATGGAAATTACTACTAAAAATATAATATCACTTCCCTTACACTCAACAATCCTGATCACAACAATCAAAATAATCACACATTATATTAGACTACATTGTTTTGTTTTTTGTTATTATCTTCCATTCATTCAAAAAAAACTTTAAAACTGATGATGGGAAAAAAATCCCGAAAACGTTATTCTTCAAGATAGTCATTTACATATCACGAATCATCGAACTTCCATCATAGACCCTCTTCATCTATAACCTGTGTACCTCCCTGTGTTCCTGTAACGTTTCTTCGCTGGATCTTCGTCTCTTCTGTGTTTCTTCTGTGTTTCATCTGATCTTCGATTCTTCATCTCTTCTGTGTTTCTTCTGTGTTTCATCTAAGTTTCTTCACAAGTCCTGTGTTTCTTTATATTTCGTCCTTAAACTTTTACTCGGGTGACTTTTTTATTGTTTTTTTGTTATTATTTATTTTAATTTTATCACATTTTAATTAAAGGAGTACTATTCATCTTAATTAACATATAATAAGTTTTTCTGAAAATGAAGAAATTGCTGTAGCGTTTATTCTAACCAGCCAAACTCAATAAATCGATATGTATAGACGAATTATATAAGATAAGGATGGTTTGATGATAATTCAAAAATAACTAATGTAACCAGTTTTTAATGAATAATAAATAAAGTAGAAATTAAATTAAAACTGAATAAATTAAAGTCACCAATTTCGATCTAATGGAGTGGGGAAGCAGTTGTAGAATGAAGGTGGAGGATGGGGATCTTCACCTATTCGCCTGTGTATCCTCCAGCCTTATGTTACGTTAATTTCCAAAGTGTCTTTGGAGAAACAAAGAACAGATTGGAATATACGAGGGTGGGCTGAAAAGTAATGCCTCCATGGCTGTAACTTTTTTATTTTTTAACCGATTTTCAGAATTTATTTTGTATCTGATACTCACATTTGTCCTCTATGTAATGCACTATTCACTTTTCGACATAGCCCCCATCCCTTTCCACGCATTGTACCAACGCGTGACTAGTCGGGTGAACCTGTCGGAGAGGAATTCCAAGGTTGTTGTCTACACCAAGACCGAATGGCAGGTTTCACCTCGTCGTCAGAACGCAACTCATGCCCCTTAAGGTGCTCTTTCCTCTTTGGAAAGTGGTGAAAGTCGCAAGGTGCAAAGTCTTTCATTTTTGAACTGCAGTTTTTCATCTTTGAACTGTAGGCGCTGCAACCCCCTCTGATGTGTGGCGATCGTGTGCGGACGGGCTTTATCGTGCTGCAGAAGAGGAACCAAAGCTGCCATTCAATCCTCGTGTCGACGACAACCTCAGAATTCCTCTCCGACGGGTTCACCCGACTAGTCACGCGTTGTTACAATGCGTGGAAAGGGATGGGGACTATGTCAAAAAGTGAATAGTGCATTATATAGAGGAGAAATGTGTGTATCAGATACAAAAAGAATTTTGAAAATCGGTTAAAAAATGAAAAAGTTACAGTCTTGGAGGCTTTACTTTTCAGCCCACCCTTGTAGCTACTATATTACATTGGATATATATAATAGCTCTAAATTGGAAGAGAAACGTTGTAACAGATCGGAGGAGAAACAACGTAACAAATTGGAGAAGAAACGTCAGAAGAAGACCATTAGGAGAAGAGAGGAAGAGGAATAACCGAAAGAGGAAGTGAGAATCATGGGAGACCAGGAAGAGGAGAGAAAGAGAATAGGTTAGTGGAGACGAGGACTCCAAAAGGAAAGGATGGGAATAGCTCGGAAGAAAGACGGAAGGAAAAGAAGAAGGATTGACTTGTTAGCAATTGATAATGTGGTCGATATGAAATTCCCATACAAGGCTGAAGTCAACGAAATCCAGACCTTCACCGAAACTAAGGCAAGTGGATGTAAAATATTTCGATTAATTGAAAGAAACTTGACTGCTTTGTCCGGGCCCTTGCCCACCGTAAATTATCGGTAGCTCAGTGATTGTGTGATCGCCTCAGATGCCCTAGGACGCGGGTTCGACCCCGGCCGAGGATGACGACGATTTTTTCAGGGGGAAAATCCTGAGATCACGCACTTTTTTCGGAAGGGAAGTAAAGCCGTAGTTCCCGTGTAGCGTTTGCCGGCTGCACGTTAAAGAACCCTTGCGAGGCAAAATTTGCG
>JAHWFO010013357.1:3320-15666 GCA_023313115.1 Rhysida immarginata | reverse complement strand
CTTTGGCCCCCTATGAGTCCTGACCTAAACCCATGTGATTTTTATCTCTGGGGGTTCCTTAAAGACAGTGGAACAGTGATTTATTATCGTCCTAGGTCTCATTATGTAGGGCTGCTAGCCTATTTCTTTTGTACCCTGAAGAAGGCGGGAATAAAGCCGAAACTAGTTGGTTTTTAAAACTAAAACTAAAATGTTGTACTGTAAGGCCTCTTTTAATTTTGAAATGTAGCTTTTCTTCACCTGCAGATGATCGGCGTCATTAACAATATTCATTCAATCTCATATGAACTGCTCGAAGCTAAGATAAAATTGTTTAAAACGTTGTATTTCTCCACTATGCGATGTGAATCCGCCATGTTGCTAGTTTCGATAGTTTGGCATCTGATTCTGTTGGTAGATGGCGGTATTTATTGTCATTTCCTTTGTATTGAATGGAAGGCGTACAAGGTTGCACTGTACGTAACAATGACGTATATTAAAGATAGACTCCGAATCCTATTGTTAACAGCGGCAAAAAGTGAAGCAAATTGAGCCATGATAGTTCTGGGCAGGAGTGAGCCGTGGAGTAATTAGCTGTTTGGCTGAAGATTTTGGGCCTGAGGAACAATTAATTCAAAACCATTCCTCAAAGTTAAGCTGCGTACAACTGTACAAACAGACAAGAAAAAGGATCAGGAATCATTTTCCACAAAAATAAATCAAAAATACCTAACTAAAATGAAACTACGTAACTGAAAGGCAATCGAAACGAAATTGAAATTGAAACCAACATCGAAAAATTGTTTATAATATACAGTATAATAAAATACTTCAAATACAAAGTAAACGAAAAGATAAACTTATCAGTCCGTGATCGGCGGGTGAAATAATTATTAATCAGCTAAGCTCGTGTTTAGCCATGTGTTTTGCATCAACTTCACTCACTTTCGGCCATGACAGTTCTGGGCATGAATCTTCCCAATTTGCTTCAAGTTACAACAATAGAATTCGGAGTCTATGTTTAATATACGTCATTGGTAGGTAGCCACTGCGAAATGTAAAAACGTGCGCTTTACGCAGTGCTAACATGTGCTGGGTAATGTGAGGTTCCTGGGGATAATTATGGAAATAAGTAATCGCATGAATAATTAATTATTTATAAAGGACTGCGCCAGTGGATTATACTTTCCACAAAGTGTTTATGATAATTTTAAAATTTATCCCATTCACACAAACTAGATTCTTCCCGCTTAAACAGGTCCGGCCAAGTGAGGAGAAAATCAAAGTACTCGAGGCAGTGTTTTAACATATAAAATAGAATATTTATTTAGGAACATTCAACTAGTGTATAAAACAGAATTTGAGGTAATAAGAAATAAAATTTAATCAATGATGTGTAAAACCAATGCATCAATTGGAGATCAATATAAAGAATAAAAATCTTTAGAATAATTCAATTTGTAAAAGGAAAGACTTTGTATTGAATTGTATTAAACAGATAATTTGTATCTCAGAAATAAATGATAGAGTATCAGAATTGACTTATGATAATTGTAATAAATGTAATTATAATTCTTTAAGACAAGAATAGATTTTGGAAATTCAAACAATTAAATTTATAGATTTAAAAATATTCTCAAGCGACTTGTAAGTCTTAACTCTTTAATAAAAATGATTAAAATATAGAAATATAGAATCAACTGTTCTGTGGAACTTTGTATCAAATGATTTAACAGTAAAGAAATAATTTCTTCTGACTGAACTTAACTTAGATACTCAAATTTCTAGCAACATTATAATTAATGGCAAGACTTTCTGTAAGGTAACAAAATGATCAGACTGATGCAATTAAAGCTTAAAGGGGTGATAGAATTAAATCTTGTAAGAACTGAATTGTAACTTGACTCTAAAATGTAATTATCTTTCCCACTAGAATGTTAGGAATAAGAATGTTCCGTTCCCATTTCTAATGAATAGAATTGTAATAAGAAAAATATGAATAGTATAAATAGAATGGCCATTGAGACATTGAATTGAAAATGGGCTTTTACCGTGTCTTCTCGAATCTGTCCGCTCTTGGATGGTACTCGCTCTCTGGCTCCGTCGAAACAACTGGAGGGGGGTGGACTCCTCTTCAGAAGTGGCTGGTAGGCTTCTCTGCTAGGCTCCTTCTTCCATGATGAAATTATGTACCGTTCGGGCTGGCTTTTCTCTCTCAAACTAATATTAACTTTCTTAACTATGAAATTGATGGAGCTGGTTCTCAGCTAGGTGGAGTATACTTAAAAAACCTCGGCATCGAGCTAACTCAAAGAATTACGTGGGGTGAACAGTAATTGAGAAAACTAAACTTAAACAGGAGTTAAAAATATTAATTTAAAATTTCCCATCTGAATTCATTTGAATTTCAGATAGAGGCCGAATTGGAATATAATAAAAATATGAGTAGGTGAACCGCACACCCGGTTCTCTTAAAACCCAAAACTTCTACTGACGATTCTTTTCTCTGGAACTACTGACAAAACAGATCCAGTTTCCTTAACCAATCAAACGTTCGAATACACGCTAGACAACCACCAAAAGGTGATTCTTCTACCAATCAAGAACTTGGTAACATTTCTCAATTTGTTTGAAATTTATCACTCACGTGACAATTAGTCACATCTGGCCATCTTCATCGTTCAAGGTTCGCTCTTTGTTTGTTCTTAAAAACATTTTACCTTCCTACATCCCGTCTCGAATTCGTTCCTAACAACTTTTCCAACTCTGCCAATATTCTTGGGTCCTTGAACAAAAGTCAATCCAACCCTATTCTATAAGGTGTAAATTGAATCTTTGACGATCCCCTTGCTGTTGACAGCAATTCTGGCACCGTTTAAGGGCTTCTTAAAATCAAGCAGAGAAAAAAACATTTAAAATATTATTTATTATTTAATTCTTTACTACCTCTGAATTCGTTCTAAATCTTTCAAAAACGCTAAACTCACGATTTAATAAACAATCCTAACATGAATAAATTATTTAAATTGCATAATTAACGTTAATAAATTCTAAATTCTAAAATTGGCTAATTACTCATTCTCGAAATCCTACAGTAGTACTCGCATGTCAGCACGGGCACAGCCTACATGATTAGAGATATGACACGGGTTACATGTTGAGTGCGTAAAGCGGAAACTACTCGTTAGAATTCGATCAAATTTTAACGGTTTTATGTTTTATGTACCTTATTATTCCCCCAAATTTCATTATCTTTGGCGTTAGAGAACCTGAGTTATTAACTTGTTAATCTTGGTAGTAACATTTTTATTTCTGTTCATATCTCAGTTATCGTTCAAATTCGGACCCATATTCATATAAACTTTTTTGTTTAGAATCATCCATACTAACTCCTCTAAAGGTTTGTATGATGAATTTTGAATCACCCTGTATAAGGGATATAATATATTTAGTATTCTCAAAAAAAAAAAGATATGAGGCAGGTGAATAGAAGAAACGGTCAACTGGCCAAAATTAAAAACAAGGAAACGTAAGTGTTATAAATATTTTTCTTATATTAACTGGGATAACTATTTACAACAATTTTATAAATTTGTATAGTTAATAAAAATCATAAAACTTCTTAAAATTATTCAAACCACTTGTTTTAAAATACACTTTTCCCTATTTAACACTAATGATAAAAATTTTTTATTTGCTTTTGTTCCAACTAACTAACTAACTAACTAACTAACTAACTAACTAACTATACTGTGATTTCTTCCTTCCTCCGAGCCATGGAGTAACAGACCATAGTCGGAACTATTACTCTTTATGTGATGCCTGCAAGACTTTGTGTGATGCAAAGTAGGTATCATTAAAGCAATAAAAACGAAATGTAACAATAAAAATTTATTTTCAGATTATTTATTGGAATTAAAAATTAATTTTTTTTTTATCTACGCTGTAGTAATAATGTACAGGCTGAGTCAGAAGTCGCAGTACACCCAGTTTTTTCGAAAACCTTGCAGGAATTGGGAAATCTGAATATTCCAGTAAGGTATTAGTGAAGTGGTCTATCTTTTACGGTATGTAACGAACATGCCCGCCATCTAGAAATCGGCCATCTTGAATCTAAGTCAATTGTTTTAAATGGAAAGGGGGTCGTGTGATATATCAAATAACATCAGCATTTTCTGACAATTTCATTCCTGTAAACAGATTTGAAGTAGCAGTTATGGTTCAAAAGTTACAACACACTTTGTTTCATTTTGTTACAGGTAACTGAAGATGGCTTTGACTACGGAGGAGAGAATTGAGGTCATTTTGATGTCTGGAGAACGAAGTTTCCGTGTCATAGCTGCAGATTTTAACAACCGGCACCCACAAAGACCTCTAATTTCACACAACACTGTCAGATGCTTAATTAAAAAATTCCGAGAAACTGGGACTGTGGTTGACAACGCACGGAGTGGCCATCCAATAAGGGCTACTGACGAGACAATCTCAACAATGGTTTTGGCGTCCTTCGTCAAGAGTCCACAACGCAGCACACGACGTTTGTCAGCAGATGTGGAATCAGCCAGTCATCGATCGTACGAATCCTTCGGGCTCATCAATGGCATCCATTCAAGATTCATATACTACAGCACCTGGCAGAGAATGACCCAGACGTACGTATGCACTTTTGCTCGTGGGTCCTAGAGCAACATCGACAAGATCCCTCTTTTGCACAAGGTATCTTGTTCAGTGATGAGGCAAACTTTTATGTCAGTGGTAAAGTCAACCGTCACAATCACAGGTATTGGAGTGACCACAATCCACACTGGATGGAACCTTCCAAGGTAGTTGGTGACGTAAAGGATATGGTATGGTGTGGAATTTGGGGTACCCGTGTAACTGGACTCATTTTCATTCACCAGAACCTAAATGCTCAACGCTACTGGAAATGCAGCAAGAAGTGGTGTTTCCCTCGCTTCTGAATGAAGATGGCAGCTTTCCCTCTTACTTTCAACAGGATGGGACTTCACCACACTACGGTGCAGATGTTCGTCAGTGGTTAGATGTTCAATTTCCTCGTCATTGGATTGGCTGACGTGGTTCTGTGGAATGGCCACCCAGATCACATGATCTCACACCACTTGACTTTTATCTGTGGGGTCATTTAAAGCAATGCAGAGAAAATCAGAAACAAGACACCATATCCAGCAACGCATTGAAGAAGCGTGTGCCAGCAAGGTAATCTAGAATAACAGGTAGGTCCAGTTTGTCAGAAGTGCTTAACGCGCATGCGTATTGTGACGTCACTAGATGACTTATGGCTTTACTTCCGGCGTGTGCGGTAGCCATTATTCTGGTCACAAAAGAAAACGTTTTCACGTAAAAAAAAAAACAAAACTCTTACGTTGATTTCTGAAGAAACGTTTATTTGTAAACTTGCTATTTTATAAATTAAAATTTCCTAATGCCTGCATAAATAAAGTTATTAAGAAATAATATCAAAATTATCATCTGTCTCTTAACTGCCAACGGTTCCGACGAATCAATTTCGAAATCTTAACGAGGAATGATAACTAGGCCTAATGATAATGAGAAATACGTTATCGTCCTTGTCTCTGTGTTCGCTTAACTATCCGCACATTGCGCGATGAGTGAACATGAGACCAAGGTAAATGATTTTACATTTTAAAGACACCCACTCCCCTTCTAACGAACTGATATATAACCCTTTTTCTATTTAGTCTCAGTAAATTTCACTTACCTTGGTCGCATGATCAGTTATCGCGCGATGTGCTGATAGTTAACATCAACGCACCCTGTGTTCACATTAAAAATATAATACGTAAGTACATTTTACAATAATTATAAATTACGTAAGTCCCTTCATATAATGGCATTATTATTTAATTAAAATATATAGTATAAAGGAAATGAACGAGTCGTCAAGTGTGGCTATCGCACGACTGCTTTCATTGCCGCCATGTTTTAGTTTCTGTTGAGGTTTCGATTTAGCGGGTATAGGTTTCGATGTATCTAGTGACGTCAAAATACGCTTGCGCAGTAAGGCAATTTTTACTACTTCCGGCAAACTGACCCCCACCTTATTCTAGATCACCTTGGTGTGCCAGCATTTTTGCGGAAATCCTTCTGCGAGTGCATGACAATTGGAATTAGCGCCTTCAAATGTGCCTTGACCAAGGGGGACAGCATGTTGAACACATTAAATGACTGTCCTTTATGGAGAACAGTCCAGCCTGTAATTCCAAACAATTAACTTTGTTGTAACTTTTGAACTGTAACTGCTACTTCAAATCTGCGGTTTACAGGAATGAAATTGGCAGAAAATGTTGATTTATTTGATATATCACATGACCTTTCCACTTAAAAAATTTTACTTAGATTCAAGATGGCCGATTTCAAGATGGCGGCCAAGTTCGGTATATACCGTAAACCATAGACCACTTCACCCATTCCTTACTGAAATTGTAAAGGAAAGTCCCATGACTTGTGATAGGGAAATGTATATTAGCCATTGTCACCTAATCTTTCCCGTAGTACTTCTGTGGCCTTTTCTGCTTAAAGTGTGGCTTCACCTGACAAGTCGCCTTCCTTAGCAGGTTCATCTTATCACTAGTTCGACTCAGATGTGTATGTGGGTTGGCGGATGGTCACCTGGACTTGAGTTTGTAGGTGAGACTAGCGAGTCGTTTTTAGTTGCCAGACTTTGCATTGCTTCCAGTTTCTTAAGTTTTGCTGATAATTGTTTTTTTTTCAACTGTGTAGTAGTTTTTGCACAGTTTGTTTTTGCTCTTCGTCATCTGTGAACAATTTCAAGGGTTATTCTGCCCTCAAACTCCAAACAAGATTGCTCAGGTCGTCGTTTCGCGCAGGCCTTGATCACCTGTAACCCTACTTGGACGGTGAAATTCCTCTGGTTGGCCCTCAGCTTATGACCAGCTGTTGAATCTATATCAACTCAATCTTATGACTTTATTTGATTGTCCTGTTTTTTAGAATTTTCTTTACTCTAATAGTATTTTGGTATTTTGGATGTTGTCAAAATTGATGTCCATATGGTGAGGACTGCAATGCCTGAAGAAACTGGCAACAAAAAAGGTGCTCCAGAATATCTGCAACCAGAGGATTGGGTTGGTCCTTAATCTTCGGAAGCAGCTTCTTCAGCGACTCTTGGGTGTGGTTTGCAATTGGAGGCATATCAAAATCTTCAGCAACAGAAGTATTGGTTGCAATTACAGTGGCTAGAAAAAAATAGTCCAATTGCCGTTGTTTTCGCATAATGATGAATGATGACACGGCCAGATGGCATGAGTATCTAAGCCGCCGACAATTACTCTATAATGCATGGCATTCAATGTAAATGAAAGTGACAGGTTCGAAAAGTGATATGGAAACAAGAAATTTATTGCCTAACGCGTTTTGATTCACATCTTCGGAGATAGAGTGACTTATTGGGGGGAGGGGGGTCTTCCACATTTCTGTTCACCTTCTATCTTGATCACGTAGGCCTATTCGATGATGCCGCCCCTTTCTAATGATGCTTGGTCATTGAGAAAGAGGATGTTGCTTTGGTGATGGTGTTTTCTGATGGCCATTGCTTCTTTAAATAAAATCACCTTCTCACGTCCCTTCCATCATACAATGTCCAGCCTTTTTGAGATAGTCTGCGTAGGCCGACCTCACGTCTCCATTAATCCAGACTCTTCTATGTTCTTGGAATCTTTACCGGAACGACCTGGCCATCGACCCCATGTAGACCACCTCACAATCTGGACATCACCAGTTGTTCATTCCCACACACTGGAAGCTATCCATGTCGTCTTTTTCCCGGGTCGGGTTCAAAATCCGCTCCGCGTTGTTAGATGTGCGGACTGCCATTCCTATACTTCATCTCTGGAATTGTTTCGAAATGCGGTAGATGTTTTTTCCAGTAAACGGGAAAGTAACGAAGTTTTTCAATCTGTAATTTTTGTCAGTCCTCTGATATCGATATGTTTTTGACGACACGGATTCATAAAAGCCATAACGTATCCTATAGGCAATAAGGGACACAGGTTTGAGACGTCCACAGTTTTTGAATTGGCAAGATTATACCAGTTTCCCAGGAGGGTTACTAATTCTATCCTTCAGGAAGTGATGAGAGAAAAACGGGACCACAGACCAAAAGACTTTGTTTCTTTCGCGTTTACTAGTCAAAACATCTACCGTATTTCGTGACAATTAAAGAGTGGCAATCCGTACATTCAACAATACAAAGAGGATTTTGAACCCGACCCCGAAGAAAGACGACATGAATAGATTCCTGTGTGCGAGAGTGTACAGACTGCAGTGTCTGGATTTTGAGGCGTTCTGTGTGGGGTCGATAGGCATGACGTTCCGGGAAAGATTCCAAGAACATCGAAGAGTCTGGATTACTGGAGATGGGAAGTCGGCCTACGCTGACCATCTCATAAACGCTGGACATTGTATGGCAGACATGGAGAAATGCATGGAGATCCTGTGGAAGGAACGCGATAAGATTTTATTTAAAGAAGGAATGGAAATCAGAAAACACCATCAAGGAAGTGACATCCTCCTTCTCAATGGCCAAAAGGGCGAAATTGCCCCCCAATAAGTCAGCATTTCTGGGATTCAAGTGGACCATTGGTCTAGTATTGTTGCGACATAAAAAATGTAAGATCCAAAAACGATACAGATTCTATTGTTTATTTCCGACGCGTTTCAGTTTTACACCATTCTCAACACTAGGCTAAATAGTAACAAGGATAAGTTCGACAATCGACACTCGAACAGTGAAGTGTACATTTCTTCGGGTGGGACGAAAGCAGTGCTTTCACGAAGCTCACCCTACCAGAATAAATTCCACATGAAATACACTGAAATAGGCAAGAATCCTGACTAACCCAAAGAGGTCTTCCACATAATGGAAAAAAAAATGAGATTGACGATTGTCAGAAGATTGGGAGAGGGGGTGGGTGGTATCACATCTTCCAATAATCCGGGAAGGAAACTTTGCCAATGTCTTCGAAGTTGGCATCAAGAATATGCCTCGGTTTTCTATACTTTGTATGCCACTTCATTACCATCGGGTTGTTTAATATTCCAGATACCAGGTCATTATCATGGCTCTTCATCGTCTGCACCATGTTCATCAGGAGATCTTGCACACACTTACCAAGGTGAGTCATGTTCAGATCTGCGTGTATGAATTGGTTTTTCACAGTCCAGTATCTAGGAAATGAGGTAGTGGGGAGCGGGGGAACCAGCCAGGCTAGTCCGCGCCGCGCGAACACAGTCGCCCAAATTTGGCTCGTGCTACGCAGCGCCACACCATTCAGCTTAGTTTGAGGTTCAATTTACGGCGATGCTTAGCATTTGCGATCCCAAGTGTCTTATATCACTTTAATCGCCTGAACTTCGTCTACAACATAGTGTAGTTTTTTTGGAGGAGATAATTTACACCCTCTATATGTACACTGCTGGACAAAATTATCGCACCACACACGAATAACGCAAAAAATACAACTTATGCAAATACTGCGATGATGACACTGGCCATACAAAGTCATGATGGTTTCACCCAACTGATGCAACACCTACGACATTTGCATCATCTAAGGTAGCATAAATACGGCCAGAGTTAGCTCAGAACGACATTCGGACAACTTTCTGGTGACCAGGTAACAACGTTTGGATTTGTGCTCTTGTCCTTCTGTCTCCCAAGCGCGAGTACCAAGACATTCTGCTAGTCTTCCGGCATGCCTAGGCGGTTTGTGTCAGCAGAGGACGCAGCTAGAGCTGTTGCTTACGCCGATGCTGGGTTCAGCCAGTGACGGATTGCACAGATTCTGCAAGTCAACCATTCAAGTGTCGGTAGGATCTTGCAACGACACGCAGAAACTGGAATTTACCATAGACGACCAGGACAAGGTCGCCCACGGTGTACAACAGAAAGAGATGACAGTTTTCTTCGTCTTCGTGTCTTGAGATGTCGCATGGCCACGAGCACTCAAGTCGCTGCTGAGCTTCAAGAGACCAGAAATGTGACCATTTCAGCCCGAACTGTAAGAAGACAGTTAAGAGAAGCCGGAATGCACGCCAGACGACCAGCAACAGGCCTTTCTCTCACCAGAGAACATCGTGTAGCAAGACTACGTCATGCACTGAGCATGTTGGTTGGACAGTAGAGCAACGGTTTTCAGACGAGTCACGTTTTACCCTACACGGTCCGGATGGACGCCAACAAGTATGGAGACGACAAGGGGAGCGATATGCAGCATGCAACATCAGTCCTACAGTTGCATTTGGTGGTGGATCTGTCATGGTGTGGGCAGGAATAACTTTGGAGGCCCACACAGAGCTACACATTCTTGACCACGGAACAATGACAGCCGCACGTTATGTCTCATCCTTCAAGATTATGCGATGCCCTTTGCACCATTCATTGGTGAGGATTTCCTTTTCCAGCACGACAACACAAGACCTCACACTGCCCGCATCGTTAGCGACTACCTCCAAGATGTCGGCATTCATGTTCTCCCACACCCAGCACGAAGTCCTGACCTCAACCCTATTGAACACGTCTGGGATATGCTTGGAAGACGACTTCGTGCTCGAGGACACCATTCATCGACGTTAGCGGAGTTGCAAACGGCTCTTCAGGAGGAATGGGAAAGAATCCCTCAAGAAAGCATTGCCGCTGTCATCCGGTCGATGCCTAGACGATTGCAAGCTGTAATCCAGGCACGGGGTCGTGTTTCTCATTATTAAGAGTTAATGTTTGTTTGTTTGGTGACTTTTCTTTAGGAATAAACCATCATGTTTATCCCTGTCTTCTCATTGTTGCCTCCATAAATGCTTGCAACATCACAAAAGAGTAAATCAATATGTTCAAAATCACTTGTACACACACCACATCATCCCACCATTGTTGTCTAGATATTTTATCCCCACATTACCCTATGCCTAACACTCGCCTATCAAAAGATGTAGATGGTGCGATAATTTTGTCAGTTTATTTTCAATAATTTTAACTTGAAATTGTGAACAATAGTATAACGAGAATATAGATAATTTTTTTAATATTACCATAAATTTTTTCTATCATTAATGATTTTTGTGATAACAGTATTAAAAGATTAAGCTTTTTTTTGTAAATGCTCTCATTTCATACATTTTATTTTTAGACTTATCCTTTAATTTATACAATAATAATGAAAACATTTCCCCTTGTCTGCCATTTCTCATACTTCATTCTTTGAATAAACGGAGCAAAAGAATATTACAAAACTGATATCAATAAGTTTAGTTTCCATGGTACAGTCTTTCGTAGTGCATGACATAGTAAAATGATGTTTTTTTTAATAAATCATAGACAAGGCTTCTCCAGGTTAGAGATCTCATGACCTCGTATGCTGTGAAGTGTTGAGAAAGATTTACCAGAATAGTCACATTTGTAAGGCTTCTCTCACGTATGTGTTCTTTCGTGATTTTGTTTCTGTATCTTTTGTGCAAATCTTTTAATGCAATAGTTACATTTGAAAAGTTTCTAATATGAATGTGTTCTTTCATGAATTTCTATGTGCTTTCAGTTCAAATGTCTTTTCACAATAGGTACATTTAAATGGCTTCTCACATGCATGTCATTTCATGAGTTTTTTTTTAAAGGTTCTATATCTAAACATTTTAACACACAATTACATTTATAGGGTTTTTTTTTTACCTGTGTTCTCTCGTGCCTTTGTGTTCTCTCTAAATGTTTTATCACAATAGTTCCATTTACATGGTTTCTCCTTGTGTTTTTTCATGATTCAGGTTCTTTTCTGTGCAAATGTTTTTTCATAATACATTTAAACGGCTTCTCACTTGTATCTGATCTTTCGTGAAATTATTTAATTTTTACATGTGCAAATGTTTGATTGCAATAGCTACACATGAAAGGTTTCTCACCTGTATGCGTTCTCTGGTGAATTTGTTTAGGTGCTATCCATAGAAATATTTTATCACAGTAGTTACACTTGAATGGTTTCTCACCTATATGCAATCTTTCGTGATATTTAGTTGTTACACGTGCAAATGTTTAATCTCAACAGCTATATATGAAAGGTTCTCACCTGTAATGTGTTCTCTCGTGACTTTGTTGAAGTGATTTCCGTGAAAATCTTTTATCACAATAGTTACAATTAAAAGGTTTCTCACCTGTGTGTGTTCTCTCGTGACTTTGTTGAAGTGTTTTCCGTGAAAATGTTTTATCACAATAGTTACATTTAAATGGTTTCTCACCTGTATGTGTTCTCTCATGACTTTCTTGAAATGTTTTCCGTGAAAATGTTTTATCACAGTAGTTACATTTAAATGGTTTCTCACCTGT
>JAHWFO010013345.1:0-11133 GCA_023313115.1 Rhysida immarginata | reverse complement strand
CGATGGCTGTCAACACCGGGCCGTATTCGCAGGTATGGAAAATGAATTCCAAAAAGCAGCCAGAAGCTGTGCGGAGGGGAAAAAAAAGGTAGTAACAAAAATAAAAAAAAAATTACGGAAAAATGAGATTGAAGTAATAACAATACCCACTTGTGGGTTTGGAACCCTCAGCATAGAGCGACTCTAAAAAATTCATAATATATGATGTTTGAGAAAGTTAAAAAATAAAACAAAAAAAAACAGTAAAATGAGTGAACAGTAGAAGGAATGAAATTAATGTTTGAAAACGAGACAAACTCATACTTACTGCAAAGAACACGGAAAATTTGACCGGTAAAAAACGAATGAAAAAGTTGTGGTGGGTATGAAAACGACTGTTGGATACGATATAAACATGCAAACTCAAACTTACTGCAAAATTTATACAACAGCTGATGAAAACCCTACAAAAACCAGCCAATCACGAGAAAAAATGAAAAACCTTGTCTGACGAAATACATTATTTACCGGTTTAAACAAATGGTTAATATGCGATGGACCATAAAGATTGGTGGAGACTTAAACAATTACAACCAATCAAACCAACTCACACAAACGCTGAGTATCATGTAAAAACACCAGATGGATGCGAAAAAAATGTGAATTGTGAAACCATAGTCTTACAGTCTTTAGTACCTATGCAGGGGAAAATGATCAAAACTCAATCACATTTTTTTATATTTAACGAATTTAAAAAAAGGAAAAATGTAACGAGTAAAAAAAGAAAAAAAAAAAAAACGGACTTCACAACCAAAAAGCGTTAGTAAAAAATTAAAAACATGACGCATCAACACAATATTGAATGAATTTATAAACCTTGTAGTAAAACACCCAAAAAAAAAAAAAAAAACAAAGATAAAACATTATTATAATGAACTGGTTTACTTATGAAAAACGTATAACAGTGAACTGGTTAACTTATGAAAAACGTATAACAAGAATGCGTTTTTATTTATTTATTTATTTATTTATTTATTTATTAAAAACGAAAAAGAACGAGTATTCATTCAATAGACCGAGAATACATAGCCAAGCAAAGTCAAAAGCACAGCTCTGTTTTTTAATACCTATGTCCATTGTACAGAGAGAGAAAAAAAAAACAAAATAAACTTTTTAAGATAATTCACTTATGAGAAATCAATCCATGTACAGATTTCACAAATGTGAAATTTAGCTCGCTAGCAAAATCAACAGAGTGATAAACGACTTTAACAAAATCAAACGATCACCTCGGAAAAAACATTTTGCTGAATGGATGTACAATCGGACAAAATATTTTTTTATGTCTCTGTTAAAAAAATGTACGTATGGTTGAGCAATTAAGTCATAGGGCAATAAAAACATATGCATCAGAACATTACTGAAACGGAAAATTGAAGTTTTTATTAAACAACAAAACAACGAAAAATTTGAGAGATGGAACAAAAAAAAAAGAAAATTATTTATTAAAACGAAAAATATATAAATTTATTATTAAGACGTGTTGGTACAGAAAATCATGTCGCGTATTGTGAAATATTACAACGAAAGATGAAAATGCAGCTGAGACTGAGAGACAAAGAGAACTTTAATCCTATAATAGGCCGGCCATGCTTAGTGAAAGAGGAGGATAGCAAAACAGCCCTAAATTCATATTTAATACGTTTCAGAGAAAAAGTAAAACAGAAGGTTTGGAAGGGGTCACCGAGAGAGAGGTCAACGAAACCAAATGTCAAAAGGTCACGGGTAGAAACAACTCTGACCCCAAAAGAGCACTCTAGATGTTTCTGAAACGATATGGCAAGCCCATGAACGTCATCATCATCACCATGACAACATGACGTCAACGGTTATCGCGGGAAGATTCGTATCTTTAGACATACACTCAGAGATCTGCTAGCCGAGTAACTGTCCACACACAAACGCTGACGTCCAAGCTCTGAAAAAAAGATTAGAAGTAGAAGACTGAGAAATGGAAAACAAACGGGAAAAAAACCCAGCACAACATTGTAAGTTGAGAAATTCGCATTTATTTATTTATTTATTTATTTTATTTATTTTTTATCTCATTAACGAAGTATCTCTCTCTCTCACTCATTCTCTCTCTCTCTCTCTCTCTCTCTCTCTCTCTCTCTCTCTCTCAATAGTACAAGGTGTCACTGTCACTGCCAATACATTCAAAACGGAGAGTGGAAGTATACATTTTGTTGAGGTTGTATGAGGTACGAAAACTCGATGAACGGACCAAAAGACAGTTGGATATATACGGTTATAGACTCAAAGCCCATTATTCTTTTTTATTACCCGAAGAAAACGAGATAAAATTCAGTCAGGGTGACTGGGCACGACTCAAATCCATCAATTACACATTGCCGGGCCGTAAAAACATTTTTTCAGGCCATCTACCTTATTCTCCATTACCCGGGATCATAAACCATTGGAAACGCGTCACTACGCGTTTTTATGCTTACGGTGGACTTCACTGTTTCGTATTGAGTCGATTACTCGGTGTGGAAGTGACAAACGCAGAAAGAATATTACCAGCCTTGGCCGAAAATACGTGGATGAATCCTATACTCCGTAACGGAGCCAACCGAGTCCATTATGAAACACCGAGCGCCGCATATTCATTAGCTGTAATGCTTGAGATTGAACATTTTACTGACGGTAAACCGAAAACATGCGAGATGGGTACCGAAACAAACTTTTCTACCCCATCTGATGCAAGCAGTGACTCCGACGACAACGACAACACCAGTGCTGACTACGCGTTTGAAGATGACAATGACGAACTCTTCGAGAGAATTGCAGAAGACGAAATCGACCTAGGCCGAACGTGGAGAAACCCAAACGAAGTACGAAAAGAAGAAAACAAACAAACAAACAAAAAATAAAAAAATAAAAACTTGAATAAAGAATGAAAATTTGAATAAAGATTGAAAATTTGAATAAAGATTGAAAATTTGAATAAAAGTATGAAAAAATAAAAAATAAAAAATAAAAAAGGCAAATGGGGGAATGATACAAGGTATTTGTGGAGGGGGTATGTGAAACCAGGTTTCACATGCCCCCCTCCACAAACACTCTGCGTCATGCCCTTACAAGCAGGGCCAAAATGACCACACCAAAAAAAAAAAAGCCCAAATTAAAAGACCAACGCCCAAATAAAAAGCCAACACCCAATTAAAAGACCCACGCCCAAATTAAGAGGGTATGGGGGACCAGTGTGCCACCTTCTACAGGCGTATTGAACGCAGGTGACGTCAGGAAGGGGGTAGGGGGGTGAAGGGATGCGAATACTGCACGCTGATTGGCTGGATTAGGCCACGCCCACCTCATTAATATGCGACCATTTGAAGTACTCATCTACTACTAATATCACTGCTGGTTGTTCTATGGGGAAAATGTTCACACAGATCTTTGAAATGAGCTTAAATGACTAATGCAATAGCTATGAAACATTTCCATTTGAATGTAGACTCTAAATTTAAAAGAACAATGACAGAGTTAATATACATTAATAAAACATAGCTGCAACAGAGCCAAATCCAGGGTCTGGTTGCAGGATCCAGCAGTGACAAATTTTTTTCATATTAGCTCTGTTGCTGAAATTCACCAAATTCATTAATTAAATAAATAAATAAAAAATTAAGAAGGAAAAAAACAGTTATCAAACATCCAGGTATAAACTTGGAAAAACAAAACCCCCAGAGTGAAAGCAACAAGAAGTGCATAACCTCTTTGAACATAAAAATAGATATGAAACATAACCCCAAATTAAGCCTCAATTTTTATTTTAGTTTTTATAAACTTTAGATTATTTTTATCAAATTATGTAAATAATATAAAATAAAATTTATTGAAGTATTTTTTCTTATTTTGCAGGGTTGATTTTTTAAATTTTTTTCCCCAAAGATTAATTTAGAAAATTAATTTATTGGATCTTGTACTTATTCAGAATGTATGAATAATTCCTGTAACAAAAATCTGTAAATCTATTATTAAAAAAGAATTTGTACATATATCTCAATGGGTAGCAGCGATGAATGATGTGGATCAACAATATTTCACTAATTATTTACTTGACAATACAGAAAAATATTGGGGTGGACAATAAATAAAGGGGTCATAATTTTTCCACGAATTATAGTATTTAATTTTTAATATATGAATACCTAAACCTATTGCTTAATGATTTCGTAGCGGGTAGATAAATTCAAATAAATAAGCAATTTGTTATTTCCAAACTGGAATAAACTAGCTAATCTTAGAACATTTGTAAAAGGCCACCTCATCCAAAAGAAAAACATTTCAGTAAATGTTCGGATAATTCTAGAAAAAATACAAAAATTATTAAAATATGATAAAATTGAGACTACATATGCCGGTTATGTCCTTGTTTGTGCTTTTACTCTGGGGATTTTGTATTCTGGAGGTTTTATAACTGGGAGTTTTGTCAGAGCCTTGCTGGTTTCTGCATGAGAAAATTGATCACACGCACATTTCTGAAATGACTTAACAGTTTCAATGATAATGCAATACAGTAGCTGAGTATCTTTTCCATTTGAATGTACAAAATACAATTTTATTTGTGTAATATTTTAAATTAAAAGAAATTGCTTATTGAATTATGTAATCTTTATAATCACCTTTACATGGCAACTGGAAGTCAAGATATTTTCTAAGCTAAGTTGCATCTTGGGCGAAGCTCACATATGTTACTCCAAGTCTTAATTTTTCTTTATGACTTTTCATTAGAGTAATATTTTTTATATTTGTTTATTTATTTATTTATTAAAGTGTAATATACAATATCCGACCAAGGCCAGTATGGCTGAAGGCCGATGCGTTAGGTCCCTGGCCGGAAGAACGTATAATAAAGTAATGCAAATATTTCAGTTAATATTTATACTATCCAAATCCAGTTTTCTTGAATGATGGGAACAATTATTGCTGAACTTCTGCCTTTGACTCCCTTTAATTCCCTGAAGATATGAAGCTCGTTATATGAAATAAACCCAGATTTACCTCCATTTTCTTTTTTAACGTTTTATGTGCGAAACTAACAACTGTTTAGCAAAACCGAAACTGTTTATTTCTGAAGCGCCCTCTAATCGACAGTGTTGCAACACAACATGCGCAGAAAAAGATGCGTATTACGGTTTTTGAAGCGGATTGCCAAGTCTCCTTATTGATGGTCTCTGGTCTGAGCTCTTTGCTTTCCTGCCTGTACAAGCACGTCACTTCTGTCTTCTTCCTCTCCATTCCAAAACCGATCTTTTTTCTTCCTCCTGACGTCCTTCCTTTTTAATTTCTCGGTTTTCACGTCTGCCTTTCTTCCCCCGCCGTTCGACCAATCCCTCGCTCTTTTTCTCTGCTTCTCCTCGGGACTCCTTGTCGACTCTTCTCGGCAGGGTCCGGCTTCCATGTCTTTTTCCATGTCGCCTTCGTTTTTTCCTTCGGTTCGCTAAAACGAGGTGACAGTTATTTTAAAATTTACCAATGTTCAAATAAATTAAGTGGAGCCAGATGCCTATTTTAGTGAAAGGATAACAGAATTATTCTACATCGGTTTCTATCAGAAGTGAATATTTGTGAGAAAATGATGTGCTCTGTACAATGAAAATGGACAAAACGTAGCTTAATTGTGCAGGATTGTGCCACAGATCTCCGGAAACTTGGTCAATATTGTCTTCATTGACTCTTTCTGCATACTGCTCCTGTAAGTCGTTGCACAAATAGCCATCAAGCCCTGCTGTATCTTAGCTGCTTTTCTTATAGGTTGGCTTATCTTAAATGTATCCGAAAAACCAAAAAGGAGAGAAGTGTGTGAATACCATGTGATTTTGACGTAGAATACGTCTTACGTTTCGAGACTAGGATGCCACGCTTAAATCGTGAATGTCACGAACAGTGTTGATCACGAAAACTTTAATAACGTGAAAACTATTAATGATAGAAGAATGATCGATATATCATTCGATAGAGTATAGAACAAAACATGTTTTACAGCATCACTGATTTCGTGCTGACCTCCTTGGCTGATGCAATCGCTGTGCAAAGTTGTGCAAATCTGCTCTATAGCGGATATTAAATTAGTCTAGCTCCGGCTTCCTTTGAGCTACCACGACGTTTGAGGTGTCATTTGTTTTATCTCTCTGCGCTTTATAAAATAACTTATATTTTATAGTGCCTAAGATATCGGCCTTCGAAGTGTGGGAATTTCCAAATTTATGCCTAATAAACACGAGTAAAATTATAGAGACCGTCACAGGAGTATAAATCGAGAGATGGGGAATCCAAAAAGACCCGGATGTCCGATGTTGAACGTCAATGGGCTCAACAGGAATGCCTCAAAGTTGAGGCGCTGCACCACCAAGATGAACTATAGCTCGATACGAATGCGCCAATAACTGAAAGTTCGACGTAAATAATATATCTGATGACAATAAACGTTTCTACATGGAGTGATAGAATTCATCCAGTGGAAGTCCATAACGAGCCATAACCGTCAACATTAACAGCATCTTCATCAACTATGATTTAAGTAAGGAGAGACACACATGCGAAAATTTGGGACACTGAATTCATATTTCGTCTTATATTCATTAAGAATGAATTTGGATATTCATGTAACGTTTATAATAGTTTTTTGTTTGAGAAGGTCTTAAAACACCTACATAATGGTAGTATGATATGTTTGCTTCATCAGTTTCTTCAGCCCAATGTGAATGATTTCAAGCTGTGCATTCATTGTAGAACAAATTTAAAACTAATAGACACGCTGCAGATGTGTGCCTAAGACGCGGGATGTAGTATCTTCTGCTTCAACCATTTGATGAGCCACATTTGTAGACTAGTCGCCAAAATTTCAACCGTTTTGCCAGAACAGATGCACAAAGCTAAGTAGAGACGTGCAGTGATGGACAAATAAGATTTAGATGAAAATTCAACAGGCTAAATCTATGAATCAAAAAAATGATGAGAGACCAGCAGAATTAGATAGCATAAGTTTAGCTCATTTTATTTCATGATATACACCAGTAATGAATATAAGACTTATCAAGTGAACAACAAAATACTGATAATGAAAACGATGGAGCCTATGACATTTTTAGTTAAAACATCAATAGATATAGACGCAGAAATGTGGGCACAGAGTGATTAGATACCGTCATTATAGCATCGATGACACAATCAATTACAAGCCTGAAATGGTTACATTGTTTTATCCATTTCGCAATGAATTTGTAGATATATTAGATGTACACAAATTCATCTAGTTGTACCATGCGAACGAGGTGAACATTTTAGTCAGAAGGAAAGAATACGAAAGCAACAGATATAGATGTATTGATGGAAGAACTTAGAGAACTGTGAAAAAAAGACGACGACATTGCAAACAACTTGCAAAGAGAACAAAATGAAAGATGAGTACATGCGGAGTGTTGTTGGCAAGGCGGGTTATGAGAACAACGATGAATTCGAATACGAGACCGGCAAGGCTATCGCACTTGTAAGAAAGTGTAGCAATGTGATGTCCAAACATCTGCAGAGTAATGTGAATAAAGAGAGTTGATCTTAGAATTTATACCCAGAATATGCACACGCGATAGCGACTGTATACATGTGTACTTGGCCCGTGCTGCTGGCAATTGTAAAATATTCACGATAGAAATTAATCATGGAAACATTAAACCTTAAATTGATTTGGACAACGGCAGAATACAATTCGTAATGCTTATATAGTCTGTGCGTCCACTGGTAAGGCTGCAATGAACTTGAAGGGGAACACTCTGCACTGTTTAGAATCTGTACACTCGGAATTTAGAATCACACCACCGAGCAAAAGGGTCAATGGATTGACTCCTAAGCTGCTACAACAATATCATCGCCAATTCCTTTCTGTGAAATGTGTAATAATTGATGAGATAAGTATGGTCAGTTCAGACGAGTGATGCCCAGTATCATCGACAGTTCATTTCACTTGTCACGAGTGATGTGCCAGAGTAATGAAATATTCTCAACTAGACTGACCAAGATCGGCAATGGTGAAAGATTGCTTCCTCAGGAGAAAGCAGTTGATTTAGAGAAGATTTAAAAGTAAACATGGTGCATGGAGAATTTTCCCGGTGTAGTTAGGCTGTTTCATCGCAACAACAGCGTTGATGCTCCCAACAAGAATGATATCATGTGTAATAAGCTGTTTTGACAGTAATAAAATTAATGGCCGCAGAAGTGAATTAGATCCAGCAAGAACAAAACTACACAAGACGGGTATTGTCGAATTAGGAGGCTTACAATATCCTACATACTTGGCTATTGACTCATTGTACATGTTGAGAGTGAATATCGATGTGGACAATGGATTGGTAAACGGTGCGATCGGTGTACTCACAAGGCACCGTAAAAAAGGAGACTAATTTTGTATGAAACAATGACGAGGTCCTTGGATACGTGCATGACAAACATCAGTGGCAGACATCAAGGAGTTTCCGAGTTATAGTCATTTATTGTTCCCATTATAAGTCTATTGAGCAAATCCGAAAATGTTCGAAATCATTTTTCTTATGTTGTTTATTGACCCTGTGCTCATTCCTGTACAACATGTGAAAGAGATGAGTGTAGTAGGTTATGGTTGTGAGTTGGAAAAGAAAGAAACCCTTGAACAACATCTACAACATCAGCAAAAACAATGCATCTGTCGTTTAAGATTATAGTTGCCAAAAGAAGAAATGGGCACGAATCAAATCTAAGCCACCTTTGATTTCCAAGTTCAAAGATAACATAAATGATGCTTTGAAATGGACAGCGAACATCACTTTAGGTGGCAAGATCAAATGTAAACGTGAACAGTTCCTATTGGTGCCAACCGCTGAGATCACGCCACTTAAATCCCAAGGTGCTACATTTGATCGTATCTTCTTTGATTATGACGTATCAGAATAAAATCAACTCTTAATGTTTGGATTGAATAGAGTAACCAGTATAGATGGATTATATTTAACTAACTCAAAAGACTACTGTAACTGCTATCTCACTCCAGAGTCAAGCACCATTGATAAAAAAGTTCAGAGACGAATACAAGTGATTGGAATCGCACAAGCTGCTGACAGTCACCAAACGCTTAAAAATTTCATATTAAAAATACAAAGAACGATTCTGTTAGCTACAACAATGATGATGATTCCATTGAACAAAAGAATATTTTAAACGTTATAGTTACCAATCTCAGTATTTAGCAGCATATACACAGTACTTATTACATCCGATTACTTGGCAATAATTGAAACTTAGATGAATGCAGGTGAACCTGTACATATACGTGTAGATGGATTCGAATTGAGGACACAAATGAATCAGTCTGGTTGTATAAGATCCAATGCACTCACCAAACATGGTGCAATAAGTTATAGGAAAGCAGGCGGTGTTGCGATCTACTGAAATATTAACCCTTTAACCGAATGCGAAAACATACACTGAGAGACTGGTCAAACTACCGATGACTGATTGACGCTGGTATCGGTTATATTTGTATGGTTAAAGTGTGGTGAGATTTATACTACGCATTATTTAACATCATCCTAATGTTCGATATCTGATATGGCAATGTTGTTGCTCAGTGCGATGATGAAATATTCACCAGCAACTACACCTATCAAAGACAACATGGAGGTGGATACTGATGTGCAAATTATGATATTTGGAGATTTCAATGTAGATGCTACATTAAACTTACAGTTCTTGGCTTTGTGAAGAAACGTTTCAATTTAGATTACATGCCCATCGAATCACCTACTACATTGAGTGGCAGTACTACAGATTTCATATTGATTCAAGTTTGTTGACATTTGTATCATACTTCTCTTATCACAGATCGGTGGCTCAGTGGTTGCGTGATCTCTGATGCCCGAGGACGCGGGTTCGACCCCGGCCGAGGACAAGGAGGATTTTTTCAGGGGGAAAATCCTGAGATCACGCACTTCCTTCGGAAGGGAAGTAAAGCCGTTGGTCCCGTGTAGTCGTTTGCCGGCTGCACGTTAAAGAACCCTTGCGAGGCAAAATTTGCCGCCCTTATAACGCTGTCCTGAAATGACCATAGCAGTTGAAAAGGACGTTAATACCAAATAAACCAAACCAAACCATCTCTTATCACAGACCACTGATTTTTGGTGTATGTGTAAGTATGTGTAAGTTCGTCTGTATGTATTTTTTTATGTATGTTCATCGATATTTCCGTCATTTTCGTTTTTTTTTGTTTATAACATGCAGGGTTTTCAACTTAACGCAATGCCATTTTCAGGAAACTCGAAACAAGAGTAGAGACAACACTCTGCAATCAGAATATAAAAATAAATATTTGATGAAATATGAGCATTTTTACTAAACGCTTAACTGCGCATGCGCAAGTGTTATCATAACGTCTTTTGCATAATTTAGTAGCCAAATGTACAGCGCTTCTCTTGTAAAAAGCCCAGATAAATATCATGAAAATTCAGAAAGATATTGTCGCTAGAATGAGCTGAATTTCAGTTGCTCTCAAAAATACACAATACGATTAGGGGCTATACCCAAATTTTTATTTATGGTCCAGACAACAATATCAACCTCCTTTCCTTACACTGATATGACAATATGACACTTATCGTATTCCTATAAGAAGCTGTAAATTATAGGTAAGTAATAAAAAATAAAATAAATCAAAAATAAAGCAAAAATGAAAAGCTCACGTTTCGGTGAGAGCCTATGTATAAGCACGTAGGATAGTTCTCTAAATCAAGGAGAATATTCGAGAATCATCCTGAAGTGATTGAAATGGGTGTTAGAAGATGATACACAGGGTGTATCTGAACGGTCTGTACATACATGGGTGATCTTAGGCAAAATAAGTTCATATGAACGTGGGTCCGAATTTGACCGCAAACTGAGATATGAACGGAAATAAAAATCATAAAATTAGGGCTCTCTGTACTGAGTTTTTTAATAATGTTTATTGTTGTCGACACAATATACTGCAAGGCAACAATAAACAGAAATAAAAATGCCGCCACCAAGATGAACAAGTTAATAACTCAGGTTCTGTAAAGCCTAGATTAATGAAATTTGGAGGTATAA
>JAHWFO010013332.1:0-12138 GCA_023313115.1 Rhysida immarginata | reverse complement strand
ACTTTTTAACGGAGCCTCAGATCGAAAAACGCGACTAGACTTTTTTGCTCAGAATTTCACCCTCTACCTGCCTTTTCATATTGGCACGACCTTTTAGAATCACTCTGGCCGATACCGATATTCCTTAATGATACCGAACTTTAAAGTGCTATAACTTTTTAATGGAGCCACAGATCGAAAAATGCGACGAGACTTTGTTGTTCAAAATTTCATCCTCTACATATCCTTAAATTTGTGAAATGTCGTCCATTTACACCCTGTATATCTCATGACCAACAATGAAAGGAAAAGTTTGTGCCATATACATAAATTTCAATTTGTAACAATGCATAGAATTCCTGTTATTCAGGCTTTTCTTAGAAAAGAGAATTCTTAGTACTTAACAATTTCTTGAAAATCTTTAAAAATGATCAGTAATTGGAGATAATGTAGAGTTAGCAGACTATTGAGAAAGTGTGGAAAGACGACAGAGGAAGCACTCCTTTAGCTCCGTGCTGTATTGAGCAAATGGTAAGCATGTCAATAGAAGAATCGGTGATTGCTAGACTACACAAAGAGTTGAATGGTCAAGTTTTGCTACAAGACATCGAGTGAAGAAAGGAAATTGTAACAACATCAAGTGTACATCTAAAGTAAGATTACGTGAGCAAGAAATTATTTAGACTAGCAGTGGCATCCTTGGAAGGGTCCATTCATTGTGAGTCTTTAAAAAAATTTTTAAAGAATTTTCATTAAGAATTTTTACTGTATTAATTCTAAACATTTTCATGTGTTTATTTTTAAGGTATTTCAAAATTTATTCCAAAAAAAAAGTCCGAGCCACGCCAGGGTTATCACCTAGCTTATTTGGTAGCACATCAGAACCAAACATTTCATAAAAATACATTTTGTCTATATTCTGTGGGAAAGTGTATATTTTGGAAACTGAGATGCTGATAATGCGATGACTGAACATTCGTTTCCAAGAATTATTGATAATTAGCATAAAGTGAAGATGCAGTAACAGAACATTAATAAGGCAACGTCTATTGATTAGGCGTGTCTCCCTAGAATGGACAGTCCCTTTGCTCTGTGTTGTATTGATTGAGATATTATTTAACCAATTGGGAGTTATAATTTAATATTTTGAGATTGCTCTCTTTACCTATAAGTGTAATTATCCCGGGCAACGCCAGGTACCTCTGCTAGTCATGTATATATATATAAAGAAGGATGTCTGTGGGTTTGTTTGTGGGTATTGAATACAAATCTACAGTTTTATTCCGATCTTGATGAAATTTTGCATACTTGACCTTCAAACTATGAGGAAGGTCACTGTCTACCTTAGATTTCAGAAAAATAATAATTATCGATAAAAAATCGATATTCATGGTTATGGCAGGGCATATTAATGAGAAATATCTCATGACCAATAATGTAAGGAAAAGTTTGTGCAACAATAGGCCCGTCGTGTTCGCATCAACAATGGTATCAACGTGCAATTCACCAATAACAATGAGCACAAAATGATGATGCAATGATAAAGCAATCCTTTCCAAGAATTATAACAATGAACATAAAATGATGATGCTCTGATAGAAAGTTCTTTTCAAAGAATTATAACAATGAACATAAAATGATGTTGCAATTATAGAAAGTTCGTTTCCAAGAATTATTAACAATGAATAGGAAATGGATATAATAGACGATATAGATGAGGCAAAGGCGATACACGTGTCTTCCTTCAGCTCCTTAACAAGCATCCAGACGATTGGAAAAGTGTGTGTTTCTTTGTGTGTGTGAGAGAGAGAGAGAGAGAGAGAGTGTGTGTGTGTTTGGCACGTTTGAGCAGTGAATAACCTATTACAGTTTAATCCCAAAAAATACATCAACTCGAATCATCAAACCAAAAAGCATACGATTTATCTGTGGTTGTGCTATTTAATAATCGTTCGAAGGAAACATATTAATTCATACCTATTGTAATGCCACGAAAGAAAAGACAGAGCATTGGTCAGAAAACCCTGCAGCTAAGAGACAAAAAACTATCCGGGCGTCAGAGACACCTGAACAACGGGAGCTTCGTCTGCAGCAGAAGCGTATGCAAGCTTCCACGTCAAGAGCAAGGGAAACTTCGGAGGAAATAGAGCTACATGTACAACGAGTTCGACATAGAACGGAAGAATTAAGGGTAGCGAATCGACATCCCGATTTAAAATTATCCCGGGCAACGCCGGGTACCACTGCTAGTACATATATATAAGGACCGTTCACCACTGTTAGTACATAAGGATCGTTCAAAAAGAAATGAGCCGGACGCCTAGGAACAGAAACCAGAACCTGTATGTCAGAAGTATTCTGCTCTTGGCCCTGGCTGTTGAGGCACTTGTCTCACTGCTACACAAGGTGGTGAATGGCTGTCTTGTAAAATTCCTGGGGCTGCATTGTGAACCAGTTCCGCACATACTGCTTGACGTCGTCGTCCGAGGTGAATCGTTTGCCCCTCACAGCCCATCAACCAGCTAGACGATGTCATCATTAATGTGGTTTGTTGTTCCAGACCGTGCATCATCGGCTAACAACACCCCTCCTTCCCTGAACTGCTTGTGCCACACCTTGACCCTTGCAAGTGTTGACCGTAAACTTATGACATTCTTCGATGAATGTCTGTTCCCCCTACTCCTTCCGCTGTCAGAAAACAAGCAATGCCTCTTTGCTATTCTTTTGACACCTCCATTTCACTTATTCACTGCCTATACAATGCGAATGACCGTTGGACGATTGACACTTGCTTCTGCTTCCTTTGTATAGTCACGTGACTTCCCGAATGCAGCAGGCTGTGAACTTTCATGCTCTTGTCGGAACCACTCTTTGTTACACAAGATATTGTGAATGGTGTCAGTGCGTGTATTTCGTTGTGTAGGGAATTTTGTAGGTTAATTATTGTCTTTTTTAGCTGAGTTTTCCATCCTTTTATGTTAATTACGGTGTCGTGAATCGTTTTAGCATGTTGTGGGTGTGGTCTTGATGGTGTGTAGTCGTTTGTGTGTGTTTGGCGGAGCTTGGTTGTGTTCGTTTGTTTATGGTTTGTGTTATTTTAATTTTAGCGGTATTTTTTTTTTATTATGTTAAACAGTTATTTTTAACGGTAATTGTAAGGTTGGGAAGCTGCAACAATCATTGGTAAGGATCTTGCCTAAGCTTTGTTGTTGCAGCTTTTCCTGAAATCTGGTCGCCAACAAAGTTTTTGAGTGAGAACTTTTGTTGTGAGAGAGAAATCGCTCTTGGCAACAAGTGTCGTGCAGGAAAGCTCGCTCGCTCGCTTGCATTTGTAAGGCTAAGCTGAGTGCATGAGACTGGATCTGATGCTGCATATTAAGCGTTGTTTTAAGAAGCACATTATGCAAAACAGTTGGGTTCATCAGGCCATTTTCTGATGTGTCAGCCCACGCATTTTAGTTGTAATGATTCCGAGAGGTGCATAGGGGGTGTGTCGATGTGTTTGTTGTGGCGTCCAAGCGTCAGTTATTGGGGGGGGGGCTGCCCATTGAGCCCAGGAACAAGTTAGTTTGTTTACAGTTGCTGTATGGGATGGTATGGTGGAACTCTGCATTCTCATATTATGGTCTCAGATGATTTGACTCATTCAAAGGACACTGTTCTGGCATATGTCAAAACCCTTTTGTCTGAGCTACCAGAAGAACTTCAAGAAGTGGACACTTGGACGGATGGGACAAATTCACAATTTAAAAATAAGTTCATCACTGCCTCACTTCCGATTCTTGAGAAGAGACATCACATCCAAATAAGATGGAATTTCTTTGCAAGATCACAAGGCAAAGGTCCAGTTGATGGAATAGGGGCATCCATAAAGAGGCAGGTTTGGGATTCCATAAAAAGAAGGAGAAACATCATATATAATGCTGAAGATTTTGCCACTACCACCAAGGAGATATGTTACATAAAAGTGGTTTCAATTTCAGCAGCTGAAATTCAGGCACGTGCAGGTTCACTAAACCTGTCTGAAGTGTTTACAAATGCAGCCCCGATGGAAGGGATTATGAAACTGCATTTTCTGCATGTAGTCAATGGAAGTACGGTTGGTCGTCGCCTTACAACTCCACCATGCATAACTCAAGTTTATACTCAAATGGAGTTACATGCTGTCTCTATTGAAGATTGGTTTGAGGTCGAGTACGATGGCGAATTCTATCCCGGGGAGGTGAAAGAAGATGATAATGAATACCTCGTGAGTGTGATGATTAGGGCTGTGAAGTACTGGAAATGGCCTATTCCACCTGATGAAATACAGGGTTATTACAAATGAATGACCCGATTTCATAAATTCACTGTAGCTTTATTTTTTGACACATTGTCACAAAAATAATTAAGTTATTTTTTTGTTTCAGGTTTGATTCCGATTTATGCCACAAGAGCACAGCAGTGAGCAGTTTTGTTGTGCTTGAGTTTCATTCATATCAGTCTCCAACCCCTTGCGATTTTTGTATGGGGTTATGTGAAAGATGAACGAGTGTTTATGCCTGCTCTACCAACAAACCTACCAGAACTGAAAGTTCGCATTAACAGTGCTTTTCGAAAGACTGATTGGGACATGCTTCACTATGCATGGAAAGAACTTACCGGTAATTATAGACTTGATGTATGCTGAATCACTAGAGGGGCTCATATAGAGCACTTGTAACATGCCAAATAAAAACTTTTTGAGTTTTTCCATGTCTGCAAAGTTTGGTGACAATATGTCAAAAAATAAAGCTACAGTCAATATATGGAAATGGGTCAATCATTTGTAATAACCCTGTATATTATCATTCAGAAAGTCTTATCAGGGAACTTGATCCACCAGAAGCTGTTAATGCTCGAGGTCTTTTTTGTTCCAAAAATTGAACATTAAATAAGGTAATTATTATTATTCGCTTATACAGGGTGTCTCAGGATTCATTGCAGTGCTCCCGCTAGCCTACTTTACAAGCGCTCGTTCCCAAAAACATTGCTTTAGCTAAATTATTTATCCATTTAAGTAGATATTTTATTTGCAATGGTTAAATAGTTTCCAAACATATTTTTACAGATATATAGACAGTGATTAAGTTGGCAAGAAGAGTTTTGTAGATTTTCGGCTAAATAGAACCTAAGAATTCTAGCCAAATCAAAAAAGTTATAGCTAAAATCTAAGTGTGCCTTTGGGGATACGATAGATATCAAAATAGGAATTTTTGGTCAGAAACTGTTCGAAATAGAAAATTTTAAAAAATGATAAAGAGTTAACATTTAAAACAACATTCATTTATTTTCATACTTTGACTGGATCCTTCTTTGCCGTTGTGTACACCAAGCAAGATATGCAGCTTTAAAATCAAACTCGTTCCTCTCTGGGCCACTAATTGACATGTTCATCAAATAGCATACATTGGTAATATTGAGTCTATTATGGATATCTGTTTTTGTGATATTCATTTCACTAATCCCCTCTCACAATCTACAGTATGTATTGGGATTGACAATGCGAATTCATATATTATAGACATAGTGGGGTATTCACATATTAAATCCTTCTTTTGAAGGAACTGGTAAGCTGCTGCTAATGACATTTTAGCATATCAAGTTTTCAAAACACGTTTGATCATCCTCCATTCCATGAGCACATTATTTTTTTCAATTCCTCCTGATTCAAAGTACGATTCTAACATCATATAAATTTATGTGATATCTTTCTCGTCATATACTAGAAACATATCGGACTCCACGTTTGGTATATTTCATGGTAGTAAGGCAGTAAAACACTTCAGCTTGCCAAGATCTGCAAAACATTCATGAAGATTGCTAACCAAAGCTTCTAAAAAACACAGCTTCATTTTGTCTACAATATCTCTCCCTTTTTAGATGTCTTTAATAATGTGACCTTGAAATTCAAATTCATCTGCCTAGTAGACACTTAGCTTGGCACTTTCTGTACAAAATCTTTGAATGTTGGTCCCATTGCACTTTTTAGGGATTTAGCTGCTGAATGGTAACTGAAACTTGTATTTCACACATTTCAAAATCTATATCCTTGCTTTGGAACAGCAGACAAAAGAAATAAAAGATCAGACAAATATGCAGTTATTGCAAGGAATCTGTAGCAAGCTACTGCTTTTATCAGCCCTTGGCCAACAGCAGATGTATCTTCTAACAATACTGAAACTAATGTTGGCCAAGAATTGAGCACAGCTTCGACACATCTGCTCAGACTCAGCCACCTAGTGGCAAATACTTGCACAAACTTCCTTTCTGCCATGTTAAGGATATCTTGAAAACCTTTTAGTAAACGTGTTCTTTTTGCAGACTGATGAAAGTACCGTAAATCTTCTACTATAACGCGACCTCTTATATAACGCGACTCCACTTTTTCGGCCCAAAAAATCGGCAAAAATCCTATCCTCTTGTATAACGCGACCCCCATTTTTCAGGTTTCCTGCTGGTGTCAACTGCACCTCGTCAGATGCCATCCAGCTAATCCAGTACTGCCTCACTCTGTCCTTAAATGGCTTATTAAGAACCACGTCATTTACAAAAAAAGAAGAAACTAAATAATAAAAAAAAACAGAAAAAAAAGAAAAAGTACCTTAGTTTTGCTGAGTGAAGAATCTCTAAGTCCTGAATCACTAAATGCAGGTTGAAGAATCACTAAATAAATATGCTGGAGATCGAATCTAAAAGTATTGATGAACTGGATGAATAGGTTGTACTGATTTACACTCGACAATCGACAATTGATCAGTGTAGTGAAAAAGTAGTACGAGTGGTCCAGGAGCCTTTAACTCACTTTACACGCTCGCCCAAAAAGTAAACCAAATGAGGTACACTGAAGTAGGAAAGAAGCCTGATGAACCTCTGTAAGTCATCCAGAAAAGATTCCGTTCATGGTAGGGACGAGAATCGGATTGTGGATTGACGAATAGCGAGCCCGAAAAACTAGGATCTAGCAGATCCAGTAGTTGGGGAACTCGGCCTTGTTAATGTTCTCGAAATTGACATCCAAGATATGACGGGGCCTTCGAAACCTGAGGGAACCCCTGATAGTGAGTGAGTGGTCCAGGATACCAGCAACCAGGGTATTTTCATGATGTTCCATCTTGGGCAGCATGTTCCTGAGAAGTGTTTGAACATAGGAACCAATGTGGGTCATCCCCAGATCTTCATAGATAGAAAGATTATTGGCAACTCTTCTGTCTAGTTGAGCAATGGACCGGAGGGTAACATTTTGGAAGGTCTGAAGATCTTTCCATCTCAATTTGCAAATGGAAGCCCAAGCAGGCATACCGTGAAGTAAAATGGCACGAATCACTACCTTGTATAACAAGAGTTTGTTGTCCACTCTTAGAGCGCTGTTTCGCCCCAGTAGCGCGATGAGACTAAACTTCGCTTTCTTAGCCTTGTTAAGGGAATATTGGACATGGTCGTTCCATTTGAGCTTGGAATCAATCACAACTCCGAAGTACTTATAATTTTTAACCCACTCAAGCTTCCTACCATGTAGGATGAAGGGCCTTGGAGGGTTTTTGCGTTTGCGTGTGATGAACATGGCTTTACACTTGTTAACATTTAGCTGTAAGCGCCACTTAGAGAATCAGCACTCACACTGGTGTAGAGCTTTTTGCAGACGGATGATGACGTGGACTGGATTACGCGCCCAGGTCACGATGGACCCGTCGTCAGCAAACAAGTAAAGATTGCACTTTGTAAACTTAGGAAAGTCGTGGATAAAGAAATTGAACAAGGCAGGCCCCAAGACAGAGCCTTGGGGAACACCAGAATTAACATCAGAAGGGTCAGACAAGGAGTCACCAACCTTTACACGGAAGGTCCTGTTTCTCAGAAAGGAGCGAACCAAGGCAATCAGGTCATCAGGGAAGCCACAAGTAATCATTTTATAAATGAGTCCATCATGCCAGACTTGATCAAAGGCCTTTTGAACGTCAAGAAAGATGATACCAACAAACATAGAAAGATTGAGAGGACCGTTTAAATCAGCAACAAGCCTCCATACCTGGAGCTGACATGAGTGAGCTGGGCGGAAGCCGAATTGCTCTTCACGAATAAGGTTGTTTGCCTCGCAGAAGTCGTTGAACCTCTTGAGAATAGTTCGCTCAAAGACCTTGGAGTGCGCTGGCAGTAAGCTAATGGGCCTGTAGCTGATGGGAAGAGCAGGATCAAGTCCCGGCTTGAGAATAGTGAGGATGATTGAGTCCTTCCAGGCGCTAGGGAAGTGACCGTTAAGCCAGCAGTCATTCATGATCCTGGTGATAATGTAAACAACATTAACTGATTTACACTCGACAATCGACAATCGAACAGTGTAGTGTATCGGTATTCGTGTGGAACTTGAAGCATAGCTTCCATAATCTCACCCTTCATAATCATATTCCAAAGGAAATACACTGAACTAGCAAAGAAGCCTGATGTACCCACAAAGGTCATCCAAAGTATGAAAGAAAATTGCCTCCTCTTGGTGGAGGAAAATTTGATTGACGATTGTCTAGACTAGATGCAGACCACTAGTATTAGATAAAACACGACCTATGAAGTCCAGTAATCTGGAAATATGACATTATCAATGTCTTCAAAATTAATATCAAGTATATGCCTTGGATCACGATATCTCTTTCTATGTATAGGATGATTTAAAATGCCCGAGACTAGCTTGTTGCTATGATTTTCTATATTGGGCAGCATGGATTCCATGAGCCCTTGAATGTATTTGCCAATATGAGTCATGTTGAAGTCATTATAAATGGAGGAATTGCGAACAATTCTCCGATCTTTTTGCGCAATAGTCCTAAGGGTAACATTTTGGAACGTTTGCAGTTCTTTCCACCTAGTCTTACATATTGTGGCCCAGACGGGCATACCATACGTCAAGATGGTCCTAACAATGACCTTATAGAGTAGGAGTTTATTATCAATGTTTAGAGCACTATTCCGGCCCAGCAGAGCAATCAAGCTAAACTTGGCTCTCCTGGCCTTATTCAACGCATAAGTTGCGTGGGGAGTCCAGGTAAGTTTAGAGTCAATAACAACACCAAGATATTTATAAGTTTCAACCCAGTCCAGTTTTTTGCCATATAGTGTTAGAGAATCTAATGATCTCTTTCTCTTCTTGGAGACAAACATCCCCTTGCATTTGTCTACATTCAATTTTAGCCTCCACTTGCTAAACCAGCTTTCACACTCCTTTAGAGCCTTCTGTAGCCGCAAGACTACTACGGCTGGTTGACAAGCACAGGTCAGTATAGCAGCGTCATCTGATTTACACTCACATTGCCAGAGTTTATATAGTGCTTGCAGTGCTATTGTCAATCAAAACTAACCAATCAACACAAAGTGGTATATTGGGTGGCAATGTCCATTGGCTGAAGAGTTCTTTTTTTACATGTTTTTATGGAATGAATCAGCATATCGTGCCTGTTTGTAACCCAAATGATTTTAATGGGGGAAATTAAAAGTTCATTTACATGCATTTTTACACCAAAATTCAATTTAATTTGCCCCATAATCAAGCAACAGAAAGCAACTTCGACAAAAGCAACTGCCTCAACTTCATCGAGGCAGTTTGGAAGTTTATAGCCCTACATTGATAAGGAAAGCTTTCTCACTTGCACATCGACAAAAAAACACAACAGTACATCAATTTTCTTAATAAAAAGACAAGTAATCTTTATTCAGTTTAATATTTTCACTACATAAGCTTTCTTGTAGGCTTTGGTTCGAGGCAGTTTTGAAGTAGGCCTAATTAGAAGTATCGATGTTTGGGAGAAGTTACTATCGATGTTGTTAGATTCTTCTTCTTCTTTTCATATAGCCATTCAGATCCATTCAGCACAGGATCTTTAGCCTGATGGTACGAAACTTACAAGAGCACTATTCGGGTTTTAATTTCGTATTTTCGCCCAGGGGATCGGAGATAATATTTTTTTAAGTAGATCTGTATTTATAAGATAGTGGCGTAGGGCGTTTACTATTAACTTTTGATTTCTTATTTGATTTTTTTCTAAGAGCATTAGAGTTTTTAGGTCGATATCAGTGGGTTTCTTTATTATTAATTTTAGTTCGTCAATAAGACATTTCTTTGTTCGTCCAACAGAGGGCATCTCAGTAGGAGGTGTTCTACCGTCTGTTCTTCACCACATGTACACTTATTATTGATTGAGATTCCCAGTTTGAATAAAAAAGATTTAAAAACTACATGTCCGGATCTTAATCTAAAAATCATTGTTTGATCTATTTTAGCCAGTTTTAGAGTTTGTCTCTTAGTCGGAATTTCTGGGAGAAGACTTTTATAATGAGCTCCTTTATTTACATTACACCACTCCGAGTTCCACATGCAGTGCACTTGTTTTTTTATTATTTTTTTGATTGAGTCCAGAGATAAATTAACGGTCGCCTTGGGACTGTTGTGATTTCTTGCACCATTTGCAAGAAGGTCCGCTTGTTCATTTCCAAAAATGCCCCTATGGCCAGGAATCCACATTAATCTAATACTGTAATTTAGACTTTTCAGATTTAGTAAGGCCTCAATTAAATTCCCTGAAGTTGTTTTTTGGTACCACTTATTTTTTTTCATATCGCCGTTTATGGCTGTCAGGGTACTTTTTGAATCAGTTAGGATTAACCAATTTTTATGAGTTTGTTCCCTTGTCCACTCAAGTGCTAGTGCTATTGCAGCAAGTTCAGTTTCGAAGGAACTAAAGACAGGGTAGCATCCTAAGGCAAGAGCATCATCTGGAGGAATGTAGATTCCTACACCACCAGTATTTGTCTCTTGATCAAAGGATCCATCCGTGTAAATTGTTTTATAATCCATATAATTTGAAAAGACGCATTCGTTTATACAGGCTGATGGGTTGCCAATTCCTACATTTGGCCATGGGGGGATTGAAATCATATCATCTGCGTCTGTAGAAGAAAATAAAAGATGGGATCGGATATATACTCTGTTGTTAACGTGAATCTCGGATAAAGGAGGGGAACTGAAGCAAGACCAAGCTAGCTCTTTCATGAAACCTGATTTAAGTGCTTCGTTGATTATATCATTAATATGCGTTAACTCTTTTTTCGAATGATTTCTGCAATAGTTAGAAATAAATGACATGAATTTTTGTGTCCATCTTATATGTGGGGGAGGAAAACCTATGTCCACATACAAGGTGGAAATTGGAGAAGTCGATAACGCCCCTAAGGCTAGTCTTAGAACACGTCTTTCGGATGCGATTAATTTTTTTGTTGAGTTCGGGGATGTTAAGGCTAGAAAAGGGCCGTATAGATCGGTCATTGACAGAATGAGGTATTGAATAAGTTGTTTCTGCATAAACCAAGGCGGACCCATTTTGCCGCCATTATTCTTTTTAGTAAGGATAATTTCTTGTCCACTTTATACTTGATCATTTGAGTGAAAGGAGTCCAATTTAATCTACAGTTCATTAATACTCCAAGAAACTTGTGTTGTCGTCTGTAAGGTAAAGGTTCATCGTTAAGGATCACTTGGAAGCTGTCAGGTCTTTTTTTTTGTGAAGACTGCCACGACTGATTTCTCAGCTGATATAGATAATTTGTGGATTTTGCTCCATTCCGAGATTTGATAACAGATGTTTTGCATTTTTTGCTTCAGTATTGGTAATGAGGAATGGGACGTCCAAATCGCGATGTCATCGGCGTACACCGATAGTTCCGATTCCTCGTCTATGTCTAAATAGTTATGGATGTCACTGGTTAAAATTGTGAAAAGAGTTGGGCTAAGAATTGCACCCTGTGGGAGACCCCTATTTTGTTTAGTCCAAATTATGTTGTCTATTGTTTTTAGACCAATTCTTCGGTTGTTGATGAATTGGTTTATCCAAGTTACGAATTTGTCGGGGATTTTTATTTCAATTAATTTCTTGATTAAGATTTGATGATCTACGGAATCATAAGCTTTGTTAATGTCTAGAAAGATTGCGGAAACATACTTATTGTTTTCCCAGCTAGCAAGTATATAATCAACTAATTTCATAATTGCCCATGTAGCCTGGAATCCCTTTCTAAAGCCTAATATGTATTTTGGTAATTTGTTATTTGCTTCTAAATACATATTTAATCTATGATTAATCATTTTTTCCATAATTT
>JAHWFO010013270.1:313008-325310 GCA_023313115.1 Rhysida immarginata | reverse complement strand
TTTGTCTATAGTATAGTATTGTGAAATTTTTAGTTTTTGTAGTTACATGTATTTGTTGCAATGTATCATATTATCCCATACAAGCCATATATGAGGCTTCGGGATAATTAGTTATAATATAATTGTTTTTAGTTCTTTGAATAAAAAAAATAAAAAAAAAAATTATTATTATTATTATTATTATTTTACAAGTTTTATTGATTCAATTTTTTGAATTATATTTATATGAAATATTACACTATTTTTATGATATTTTTTCTTGTTTATTGCTTAATATTATTATATTTATTCTTTTTATATTATATTATTTATAATTTTTATATATTATATCTTTTATAGATATTGGGTTTTTATAGCGAAATTTCAAAAAATAAATAAATAAATAAATAAATAAATAAATAAATAAATAAACAAAATTATTTATTTCTTCAGATTCCTTAAAAGCGAAATTTTTTTTTTTTTTTTAAATCGCAAAATTTGTACAAACTAAATTAAGACTCCCGTAAATTAGTCATCACGAATGAACTGGAACAACTCGTTGATGATAGCAGCCGCAGCCTCCCGTTGGCTAGCAACCGCTCAAGCGGGAGATCACGGCATTGAGGAAAGCAAGGGAGATTTAAAAAAATTAAAAAAGGAAAAAATTATTATTATTTTTTTATTATTCACAGACAAAAAATATTATTTACAATTTTTTATAATAAATTTGCAACATAAATAAAAGGAAATTTACATTTGGGATGATTTACGAAACCCATAATACACTGAAAATGCTTTGTACAAAAGTATAAAAAAGTTTAGAAAGTGAATTATATTTCGTTTTATAAATATAATTTTTTTTTTAATTAAAAATTTAATTTATTAAAGAAGGAGAGGTAGAGGCTTGCGAGGTTTTGAGTGGTCGGAACGAATTCTTGAATATTAAATAAATTAATTGGATCGTTACTTCGATTCTCTTGACTTCAACCGAAGCTATTTTGTTGTTGTTGTTGTTGTTGTTGATGATGCCTTGTGCGAAATGAGCGTTCGAACGCAAAGAGATCCGTTGTTGTTCGCATGATGGGCAGTGATGAGGAGATTTAGTTGATAGTCAATCAATACGCCAGGTATAAGTTATAATGAAGTTTGTCTTATAGTAAAGTTTACCCATAGACGCCTCTTGAAGTGCATGATAAACAGCTACACGCCTTGACGATCTTGACGCGCTTTCTGATGTTGTCCTCCCGGTCGGGGCAGTTGAGTTCTACGGCGACGCTTCTCGTCTCAATGGGAAGACAGGACGTGCATGACTGGATGTACTCCTTGTACAGCGGAACGAATAGTGAAGAGCAGAGTCCATAGCAGAGGAAGCTTTTGACGGTGACGTTGTCGCAGCCTGGGTGGCTCACGACAAGCTCGAACGGGCGCAAATGGCATTGGTCGGGCAGGAGGTCGTCAACGTTTAGGGGGATGGGTTGCGCAGAATCCGAATCACGGAAGAGAATCTCCTTTGCTTCAGCTGCTCCTATTTTCTCTGATGTCGTCGTTGCTGAACTTGCTGCCGTTGTTGTTGTTGGGTGGGGTTGAGAGTGATGACGCTGAGAATGTCGCACCTGAGGAGCTGCGACGCGGTCGATTCCTGCTGACAAGAACGCCTTGAAGGTGTCTTGCGGGAGGAGGCTTGGCTCGCCTTCAGATGGGTTGTTGTCCGGTATTTCGAGGACTTTATGTCGGGTGAGTGGAGGGAGGATCATGTTGATCGTGTTGCTCTCTTCCTCTGGCGACTCGAGTCTGATTTCCCGGGCCATGGAAAGAGACGCGACGATGCTCACGTAGAGAAGACGCACTAAGCCAATCATACTCGCCTGAAAAAAAAAATTAATTAAAAAAAAAAAATCAATATTTTATAATTAATTTATTATACTTAAAAGTGCTAAAATATAAAAATTAAAAATCCAAAGAATGCATTCAAAGTATTTTACCTTTTCCTTGAAATAGTCGCGCTGTCTGCAAAAATCTTTTTTGGAAGAAGTGCGCTCGGAAAATTCCAAAAGTGTGGAGTTGGCGCCAAGCGCTCCCTTCATTTATTGGTTGGCCAACATCCGGGAACCTGAGGCGCAGGAAGGAGAAGGAATGCCTCGCTCGCAACGCGACCGGAAGCGAGAGGATCCTTCAACCGAGGTATGCGCTGTAATTCGAGATCAAGTTTTGTACTTAAACATTCTCTCGCGGGGAGGAAAATAAAAAGAAAGCAAATATAATGTAACGCGAAGTAAATAAATTATCGATACACGTATCGCTCGTTTAGCATCTCTTAGCTAATTTATTTATTTATTTTTTTTTTTTCAGGAACGCGTTAAAAATTTTTCCCGCCGTCTTGAAAAGCGCGCGAAATTCCTAAATCGTTGCGTTATATTACCAAAAACATTTTTATTGTAGTAAAAGTGTCGAGTATTATGACCGACATATAAATTTGAAAAAAAAAATTGTAAAGCCTCCTTGAATACTTATTACATGATATCGAGTTTATTACTTTTTCCTCTTGTAATATCTTTCCTTATTCACTTTCTTCATTTATGCTGACTAATCCATTCGAAGCTCATTTAAAGTTATACACAATTGGTCATGTGAAAAAACTGGATGCGGATGGAGAGTTCCCACTGTTTGCCTCTCTCTCTTGATAATTATTACTTGAATGAGGAATTGGTTTCAAATAGTGATGTCCGTTGGATCCGGATCTCTGATTCGGCTCTCATAATATCCGGATCTCGGATATCGGATCCGGATCTCTGATATCGGATCCAGATTTCGGATATCGGATATCAGATCCGGATTTCGGATCTCGGATATCGGATCCGGATTTCGGATCCTTTCGCTGGATGCGTATTAAGACTAATTAGGACTTAAGAGGACTAGGCTATCACTTAATAAAAGCTTTTATAAACTGCTTTCAGAAAAAGTTTGCATATACACAATTTCCTGTCTAGGATCCGACTTTCAGATCTCGGATCCAAGATCCGGATCTCAGATCTCGCATCCAAGTTCCGGATCTCGGATTTCTGACCAACATCCGGTTCTCGGATCTCGGACCTAGGTCCGAAAAAAAGATCCGGATATCAGGATCTTGAATTATCCGGATCTTGACATCACTAGTTTCAAATCATTGGAACGTTTGTATCGAGTATCTTCACACGCATCCGCGATACTATTTGCGCTACTCATTTTCTTTACGATGAGTTTTGCATCATCTGTAAGCATTTCCTTAGATCCAAGTTTATTATTAGTATCATAATTATCTTGGCGGCTTTGAAAGTTCGCGGTCGTCATGAGTTCCTCCTTCCAGTGGTGTGACTTCAAAGTATTTTGGCAACTGACAATTGAATGTCTTGAAAAAACACCGATCTACTCAAGAAAACTTCAACATCCTTGCATAGCTTTTTGAATAATATAATAATATTCTAGCTGCTATTTATATTTTCAAAACTTTTTCTTTACCAGATTCTATGTATCTTTAAGTATTTTTCCACATAGTTTCCAAGTTTATTTAAGCACTCGTCATTGTGCTCAATGTACTTCCGCATGATCACTTCATAAAAGCTGGCGCTAGTAAAGAAATTCACGCACTTTTCACTTGTTCATCGCCGCTGAAACGCAGGCTGCCGATGATCTCATTTAGCTCCCGGAACAGGTGGTAACAACTGAATGCGAGGTCCGGACTGTAAAGCGGGTGGTCAAGTTGTTCCCATCTTACAGTCCGGACGTTCGCGTCCAGTGGCTACCACCTGTTCCGGGGAGCTAAAGGAGATCATCGGCAGCCTGCATTTCAGCGTGATTTTCTTCACCAGCGGCGGCTTTGTGAAGTGATCATGCGGAAGTACCTCGAGCGCGATGACGAGTGCTTAAATAAACTTGGAAAATATGTGGGAAAATAGTTAAAGGTACATAGAATCTAGTAAAGAAAAGATTTTGAAAAAATATATAGTAGTTTTCTTTTTATTGCAACCTCCATTTATATCCAAATATTATTCGCCTCAATAATTTTAAAGGAAGCAAAGCAAGTCGTTTTCTTTTTTTAATAGCTAAGTAAAAACAAAACTGATGTATACAAAGAACAAACTTATAAACACCAGCAGAGATAATGAACAAATAAAAACACATTTCTATGTTTTCAAATAATCTCTCTGTGTTGGGAGCAAGAATGTTCTTATACTCTGAGAAAGCGTTTTTTAGAAATCCATGTGTACTATAGGAAATTTTTTTTCACAATTTTCACAAAAAACTGCGACTTTTAGGATGAACACTATCCTCAACTTGAATAAAAGAGATAGTAGGATCCACTTTTCTAGGATCAATTCCCATTGTGAATTTCCCCTCCAGTTTTTCATAGCGTAACCGCTTATTCTTAGAATTCTGTTAACATTTCAATTGCAACAGCTTATTTTCCAGGAAAAGGTTGGAAAAAGTGGAGAAAGGAGGAAAAAGTGGATCTTCATGGTTAAGGTGCGAATAGGTGGACATAAAATTGGTTTTAAGCGATCCCTGTTACTAATTGAGAAGGCTAAAGTGTCATTCGCTGATGAAGGAGCATTGCGGACCGATCTATGACAATATTGAAGCATTGTCGTTTTTTCTGGTATTTTCTATCGATTTGGTGATATAATTTGTATAAATGACAGATAAGAGTCGTTCAAGTCATTTCAAACGCCATAGGGTAACTTTTAAAGCGTTCTGTTGTGACTTAATTTTATGTTTCATTACATGTTTTTATATTGTATTGTTGACGAAGAGACGCAACATTTTAATTAAGAGAGAGAATATCTTTTTTTCTAAAAATCCCAGCTTTTGGTTTCGCAATATCGCCGATCTCGCTTAGATAAGCGCCAAACACCAAACAATCGAAGTTTACACATTCACGGAAACTCTGGAATATTGCACATTCCGTAGCCATATTTTTCAAGATTGACGACTTGTTATGTCTGCTTGAAGAAGGAGGGAGTGAGCTGGGGAGTGGGCATCGAATGTCGGCTCCGGATTGTGTTCTCGCCGCCATTCACGTCTTTTTATGCGGGTCACAGGGAGTCACAATAAAAGCATCGTAAAACGAAGATCATATCAATTGCAACCTTCTCTCCCCACTTAGGTGAAAAGGTTGGAGGGCGTGACGTCATTCGGTTTCCGCTCGGTTATGCAATGGTGAACAGGAAGATTAGCCGAAGAGCACATTTGAAATATACTTGTATAGAATAACAATCCTCCCAATTCCAGAACGCTTCCCACCAGTTTATTCGGGTTTAGTCCTTCAAAGGATTATGGCTAAAATCATTGTTAGTTACAAATGGAATGGTTTTTGGAGTTATATTTCGTAATTGGTTGGCATTGCCTTCACTCTTAGGAAATGAGCTTTGAGAAAGAGCGCTCATGGGATTTGAATCTGGCAAAGTCGGCTACTGTACCAGAAAGTTCATGATCACTTGTATGTTTTTGTTTGTTTGTTGGAAACAATGAAGGATGGATTGTTGGCCGGACCCCGATGATCATGTGACTTGTCATCTTCCAGGAAGATAATAAAGACGCCAAATTCATTTGCTTTGATTCCAGAAGATATCATTCATATTAGTACCGAACTTGAATATCATTTACAGAAGAACTAGAGCAAATGGTTTATAAATACATACGAGGGGAACTCTAAAAGTTTTTATCCAGGAAAGCTGCACCATCCCATAGAATTGGTATTTTACTTTCCCAAAGTACTTTATTCTATCATATGGTCGCGTGCAAGATTTGAGCGTGCCACGTGGAACAATTCTAAAGTTCGCCCTCTGGCAGACAGACGTAAAACACAAGGGAGCTAAATCAGCAGAAATGTCGGATTGGCGAAACTAAGGAACAATCCAAACAATGGCTCCCCAAAAGGCAAGGACACCACGGAATGACCAAAAGATGGTGGCAACTTTCCACTGGCCATATGTGCACTGTTGTGCTTGAAAACAAAAAGACGGTTATAGCAGAGTGGTATGTGACATCATGCGTTCCAAAAGTCCGAGAAAAATGGAAGGAGAAGCGTCCGTAGACCGAACAAGGGGTTTGTTGCGCATCATGACAACGCCCCAGCACATGCCGCCGTTAAGATAACGGAGTTTTTCTATGAAAGGACCACCACTGCTCAGGTCTTGAAAAAATGCATGTCCGACTGGTTCATGAGGATGAAACTTTATGTATAATTCTGGCTAAATACTTTTAGAGTACCCCTCGTATATAGGTGTCCTTAGAAACAATGACACTACAAGGCCAGTAATCTTGCAGAATTCGATTTTACGCAAGAATGGAAGCATCGAAAACTATTCACCGCATCATCTTCAGGGAACGTACCAACAATGGGAAAAAATTTCAAGGGCCCTCTTAAAGTCGTGTAGTTTGTTTATACATAACGAGGTCTGTTCAAAAAATACGTAGACTGTTTGAATTGCGCGGGCCCTGTTGGTCCCAATCAAAATCGCTTGGTGTCGCCATCTTCTGACAGATCCGCTGATTACAAGGCAGTGTTTTGATTGCAAATATCAGTATTGGTTGATTAGCTACGCGGTTGTTTGTGAAGTGTCTTTTTTTCGTTTGGCGGAATTTTAGAAGGCTCCACAGAGAACCAGATTTACTACATCGAAGTTCTCAAACGTCTGCGGGATGCTATCCTGCGGAAAAGGCCAGAAATGTGGACGAGTGGTGACTGGTTGTTTCATCACGACAACGCTCCAGCCCATTCAGCCCTCAGAACTCGAGTTTTTGGCCAAACACTCGATCACTGTTCTTCCTCACCCACCCTACTCACCTGACCTCGCTCCTTGTGACTTCTTCTTGTTTCCCAAACTCAAAAGACCTTTGAAAGGAAGGAGATTTGAGACGATTCCCGATATAAAGGCAAATGCGACGAAGGCGCTGAAGGACATCACAAAAGAAGCGTTCCAGGACTGTTTCCAAAAGTGGAAACACCGTTGGGATAAGTGTGTGCGTCGGGGAGGAGAGTACTTTGAAGGGGACCCAGATGTGTAACTTCTGAATAAAGTATATTTTGTTTTATGACGTCAGTCTACGTATTTTTTGAACAGACCTCGTATTACATATACATGGAGTAAAATAGATATTTTTTTTTTCAAATTAGCATACTTTATCTCAGATTTGTGAGATTTAATAGAACTCATATTCTAGATTGGGCATATTCTATGCTTTGGGAACGAATTCTAGGTTCACAGATTCTAAGTACTAGGAGGCTTTTCTTGTGTAATATGAATCCAAAGCACGATGTTTTCGACATTAAGAAAGTGACGTATTCAAAGCAACATTTACTCCCTCAAACATTAGCATTTTTGTCGATGCTGAGGAAAGTTGTCTATGTCCTTGAATCGGTACATGCAGAGCCAAGTACAAGAATCTGAAAACATCTCCAAGGAACATTTTCAGAGGAATTGCAGAAAAATAGCAAACAAGTTGCACAAAATGTGGAAGAAATAACAACGAAGGGCGCCTGGAAGATGATCTGTCTGATGGAAAAATAGGAGCCCGAAAAACTCCCCAGCAGAAAGCTAAAATTTGAATAACATCACCATTAATTTTAATAATAAGAAATTAAAGTTTGCCATTAGCGTCTTTAATTTTTGCATATTATACATTGCCTGGCCGAATATTCAGTTGCAAATATTAAGATGCCAATCAATGAGTTTCTTCTCTTGGTCTGGATTCTGCAACGTTATTTACCAATAAAATGACGTCAGCCGAATATCTGAATATACTGGATGACCAGGTTATTCCATTCATGAACGAGTTCTTTCCTGGTCCATTTTTATACATCGACTGCCTTATATATAAAGTCATATGGAGAGGTTCCCATCTCTCCGCCTCATTGTAGGATCAGGGCGCAAAAAAACTGATCCATACCATTTTTTTGGCCAGGCATTGTACATTTAAAGATGGGAAAAGATGGATCCACATTTATGCCCCATTCCGATCTTCCTGAGAAACCAAATAAAATCAATTTAATTTAATTACAAGTTTTTTTTTATTTATTTTATTTTGAAACTCCTTCATTCATATATTCTCTTTCAGAAACGTATTTACAACTCAGCTCGTTCCTCACATACCATCACTTGTTCGTATACAATAGAAAAAAATTCTTAAATATCTATTTTTATAATAATCATAATAATAATAACTTGCTAGTAAAAAGAATAAAGTGAAGAGGAGGAGGAGGAAATGCTTTTCGATTTAATATCTTTTCTGACGCCAAGTTCGAATTTTTTGACCTCGGCAAAGGGAAGAAACCTAATCTGACGATCCTAAAAACCGACCAGATCAATGAATTAACAATAGCCACCAATAAAACAAAAAACTGTTTCACTCCCATATAGTGCGTAGCTAATAAAAATTCTTCGGATTAAATAACCAACAATTCTTTTTTTTTTCTTCGGCCGAGAAATTTATTAGGAGATTTAAAAAACACAGACACACTTATTGCTTTTAGTGGAAAAAAACTTTTGGCACACAATATCTATATATATTTATGTATATAAAAGCAGTTTACTTGGAGGTACATGACCCGGTTGAAAGAGCGGGAAACAATAGAAAAGAATGTTCGATTAAGGCATTTCAAGGGCAAAAGTTAGAAAAAATATAATAATACAAATTGTTGTTGAAGTGGATGTATAAATCTATAGAAAGTTAAACTATATCACAGACCTCAGTTTTGTTTTTAATTTTTAAGTTAATAATAAATAATGCACAACCTGAGCGCTAATAAATAGAAAATATCTCTGTAGTATTATTATTATCTGTGTAAATATATAAAATATAAAATTTGGATAAAAAGCTTTTTAGTAGCTAAAATAGGATTTCTCTTAATAAAGGAATGATTTACGCGCAAAAACCTTGCTAATTCGAGCTTTATCCAAGCTTTAGGAAATCTTTCTATCTCGAGCTTTTGTTTTTGAATTAATAAGGCTTTTGCTTGATATTAAAAACTTTTGCTAATTTTTTATTTAAAAATATTTTCTATTTCAAATCTTTTTTTTTCTGATTGTGTAGTGGAAGAGACGCAGACAGACGACTGCAAGAAGCGAAGCTTAGATCATCAGGTTTTGAGCGAGCACTCAGACACAGCCGCAACTCTCAGCAACGACGTTCTTCATGTGTCGAATGACAATGGAGTCCTCGTGGACATAGAGCATGTTCTCCCCTCGAAGTTTAGTAGGAACGCAGCAAGGCCGCGGTACGTGTATGCTGCGCTCCAGAGGCTGAGTAGCGTGATACAGAGCTCTGAGTATCGTATGGGTCATTACCGTCGTATCTTGCATGTAGATATACGGACACGGGCCTAAGCAATAATTCGGCTGGAAGCTTTTCGGCGCCACCATCCACGATTCCCAGCCGACTTCGCGAATGTCGACAGCCCACTTGTAGAGTTTACACCCTGTGGACGGTGGTGGAGACGGCGGGGCGGTATCGGCAGGTTCCAGCGACCGTCTTGCGCGTCGGACGTCGGAAGAGGACGGCGGCGAGCGAAGGCGGTCGTGGTCGATGCCGTAGTAGAGGACGAGCAGGGGTTTGTGGCGAATGGGAAGCACCATTCGAAGGTCCCAGTAACCCCAAGGCAGGGGGAAGTCGATGCGCAAGCGACCTGACTCCAAAGCGGCAGGCAAGGTGCGATTGACGTCGTCCGTCACGTCCGTCACATGGTAGCCGAGGCCCGCGAACGAATCGATCACCAGTTCGGCTTGCAGAGGATTGTCCTTAAGCGTTTTCTCGACGTGAAACCAGAAGACAATTGAGCGGCCACCTTCGTCAGGGATGACTAAAAGGAGAAAAACAAAAATTTCAGACACCTATTCAAAAGAAGCACACATGCAAGGTTAGGTTATATCGCTTATACAAAAACTACGTGCCAAGGTTCATATGCAAGGATTTTATAGACCCACTTACAGTGTGCAGAGGAAATTCCCCAAAACAGTCGAATAAACTTTAGAACAAAAGGTTGAGAGTGAGAATTTGGCGGTTAGATAGCATGACTACAACGTTGATGGGGACAGTGTTATGGTTTGGGGAATGTTTTCCTGATTTGGGCCATTTAATTCGTGTGGAACCACTTCTGATTAGCACAACATACCTAAGTGTCGTTGCTGATCATGTTGTTGGCGTATCCCAATGGAGATACCTTCTTCCAATAAAGCAATGCTCCATGCCACAGTGCTCGTATTGTGCAGAAGTGGCTCCAAGAACATGGAGACTTTGCCTTGCTCAGGTGGCCCCCACAATCACCAGATCTCAATTGAGCATTTGTGGGACGAAATTGAAAGCCATCAAGCAGGTTCCACAACCATCAAATCTCACACAACTGGACAGTGGTATGGTGTCAGATTCCTCGCATCACCTTTCAACATCTCGTGGAGTCAATGCCAAGAAAAATCGCAGCGGTATTGAAGGCAAAAAGTGGCCCAACGAAGTACTGGGGTGGTCATAATAATCTGGCTACTCAGTGAAGATAGACCAGAGTTATATGGCCGTAGAGCACCTTTTGTTCTAAAGTTATTCGACTGTTTCGGTAATTTCCTCTACACCCCTTCAGATATAATTGAGATATTATTGGATCTAGGTGTTAGCTATATAAGATTCGATTCGGAACTTTATTATCACTCCGTGATGTTTCCTAAAGTGGACAATACATAGAATAAATAAGAGGAGGTCTACGTTTCTAGCAATAAAGACGAGTCATGCACAAGTAAACAGCCTCAGGATGCTCGAGGACAATCAGTGAGGGACCAGGGGTCACCATCCTATCTGGTGAGAAGCACATCGGGTTTCAATGCTTAGCGTCAAGCAGTATTACCGAATTAATAGTGCGACTACCGTATTTGGCATAATTTAGACCTTGGGAGGAGATTCCCTATATCAGCGTTTCTTAAAGTGGGGGTCACAAAAAATTTGGTGGAACCAAAGTCTATCAACACATTAGGACGTGTTTAAGTCCTTGGGTGGAAGATATAACATTTATTAGGACAACCAATTAGGAGGTTCGCGAGCCTGGAAGTTTAAGAAACACTGCCCTAGATTATACCAACAGCCTCATTTAACTGGACATTTACAATGGCACCGAATCAAATGATCAGATAAACCTAGTGCAGTAGGGGGTGTAAATGGTCAGATTAACCTGCTTTCAGTAAATGGTGGAGGCCACATTCAACATGTAACTAATTTTAGTAACGATTAAAGACTTGTTAACCGGTGTCTTCGTGTCTAATTTCGTATACAAATATTGCATAGAGCGCCATTCCATGCTGGTGGGAACCTTTTGAACTAATTTTTTTTTTTTGGTGGGTATGATCTTCCCTTGCCTTCTTGCATAATATTACCAAGCATTATAGCTTTTGGTTCAGTAGGTTTTTTTTATGGCCATGTCAAAATGGAACTTTAATTATAAAGACCCTGCATATTACACTGGTGCATGATATTTCATACATTCAAAATTGCTTACAAAATTGTTTTACAGTATAAACGGGAATGTGCATATTTCAACTAGTATGTAGGAAGTGTCCGATATATCCATCTTGTTGGCTTATAACATCTTCGAGAAGTATCGTGTTTACGATCTGCACACTTTTTTTTTGCCAAATTTTGCTGTTTTATACCCAAAAATCAAAAATTCCACTTTATGGCCCAATTCCTATGGGGGGGGGGGGGATAGTCATACATCATGCATGAACAAGACTACCTTCTTTGGTAGTCTTGTCAAGAGGATGGTTCTACACCAAGAAAGTACACGTACTGGCTAACCATGCACATTTCAAGTTGCATATTCAAAATTTACAAAGTAATTTTCAGACTGAAATTCGTGCACTCTCCTGTTGTTCAGAATCATCCATAGCCAGCAAAACATCAGAGCCATGTCTTGAATCCACTATCTCCAGGATAAACAAGGGAAACTCCTCTAGAAGGCAGTTTTAATGTTTTCTTAACTCAGTGTACATGCACAAGAGTCGTTTAAGCTTGACCGAGACTTTGGTGCGTATAAAATCGATAAATAACTCCAGCATAGTATACTTTTCAGGGAACATTACGCAATTCTTTGGAGATCTACAACAAAGGCAACAGATGCACTATAGTTTGGTGCTTGCCGGACACCTCCTCTGTAAAAATAAGGCGACTGTCAACCTTGAACGACCCTTGTATAATAGTAGGTTAGGTTAGGTTAGGTTAGGTTAGGTTAGGTTTAGGTTTAGGTTAGGTTAGGTTAGGTTTAGGTTAGGTTAGGTTTAAGTTAGGTTAGGTTTAAGTTAGGTTAGGTT
>JAHWFO010013270.1:233617-308080 GCA_023313115.1 Rhysida immarginata | reverse complement strand
CCCCCCCCCCCCCCCCCAACTAAATCAAATCTGTTTATAAATACTTGGTTTTTGATGGAAATAAGATTTACTGTGCAAAACTTTTGAGTTTTATTGTATTAGCTTTATTCTGCTAAGATGGAGCTAGATTTGGTGCACTTCTCTTCTCATATATGTATTGACTTGATGTCTTTGGTCTCACTGTGCAGCGTTAGCGAGTTTTCGGATCGCTCTGTTCACATTGATTGCTTATTCTAAGAACATTCTGGTAGGACAAGCTATTAATCTGTACAGGTTAGATTTACAAAATTTTCAGACCACAATGTTACGCAATGAGGGTTGACTTAGCCAAACTAAGTTCCTGGCTCCTTATGGATTTCTTAAGATTTTGGGTGTGTACATATACGACTTAAAAATCTCATTAATCCTCACCTCATTCCCAATCAACTCACCTGATATGTGAGAACCTTTCCAATGTGAAATGCGTTTGGTTGACTCTTTCTTATTGGCGGTTCATTTTATCGATCAAGGTGAGCACCTGCGAGGCCATCAATCGGCACCGGTCTTTGTCAGCTTTGAGCGGGAAGAAGCAGATGACGTTGTTCGGCGAGGAGACGATGCGGAAGTACTTGTGCTCGGGCGTCGTGCTCATCGCCAAATGGTGGGTATCATTCACGTCGCCGACGCTCAAGTGGGAAGTCGTCTCCTCATTATCCTCGAAGAATATTATCTGCTTCAGTTCCTAATTTTACAGAAGATAAAAAAAAAAAATACAAAAATTTAAAAATTTCATGCTATAATGTAGCTATAAGAGCAAGCTACTTACTTTTGGTTTTGGCAACTGGTGATACAGTTTCATGTCACAGACGATGATCCTCTGCTTAAATTTCCCAGAGAAGTAATTTTGGAATTCTTTTTCGAGGTCCTCCTGAAATTGGTTCAAACATTAGGAACAGAATTGATTATGCAAATTAATTCCTTTTGATTTGAATTCACTTTACCACTGTCGAAAGCCTCTGAGGGCTCTTTCGCTTCCTTATCAGACGTTTGCATCTCGTCTTCGAGGAAACAGGCGCTACAAGATATTATTATTATTATCAATCTTTATCATTGGTTAGGTTAGTTAGATTAGGTCGATGAATATAGAATATGGAAAAAAAATTATATGCACATGAAGCTATTTGAATGTCAAAAAATGTATCTTTGACAGGGTGGATACAAACATGAGCTCCCCCCCTTTTATTTTCGTAACCGAAGCAGATATGTCAATTTTGATGAATCCAATGAATAGGAAGTTGTGGGTGACCTATCCCATCGTGCACTTTTCATCATCCCACATATGCAAATTAGAACACATTCAAATCTTATCTTAAAAACCGTAAGAGATACCGAAAATTCCAATTGAAAACTAGTTCAGCATGGAATTCCCAACAAAAAACAAAAAATTTCCAAAATCCGATGACCGGATCACCAACAATCACATGTTGAATATACATGCTGACACATGCCTTTTATTTGCTTTTCCTCATGAAACTGAATGTTATTATGGTAATTTTTGGTAATTTCTTGATTTGCACGTTGAACATTCAAATGTCTTTGTGAAGTGCATAGGGAGGTAACAACAGGGTGCTCATGACCTATTTAAGGATGGCGCCACCGTTCCGCCATCTTGCCACTGGCAAAAGCTTAGTAAGGCTGCATTACCTGTATTGAGTTTTTTAAGCATCCAGCTACTTCATAGTTATTTATTCACCTGGAGAACTTGTACTAAATTTAGATATGTATAACAAATTAAATACTGTGGCATTATAGGTTCTGACTACTGTTATTCTTATTCAAATAATTATCCTTCAAAAAAAACATATTTAATTTAGAAACAATCTACTTACTGATGAAAACTAACCCACACCGAATTTTAGTCGTTTATTGCGATAATTTTACAAATTCTTCCACATTTCTGCTCGCTCCTATGTGGCTCCAATGTGTCCAATGCTGCTTTCTGCCAGTGGCAAGATGGCTGCCCTGTAACTTCCGGCTTCTGTTCAGTAAGTGACGTTTTCCTATGGCCATGAGCGCTCTAGCCTGCCTTACCTTTCCTACTCAGAGAGGTAACTAATAAATTATTCAACATGTGATTGTTGGTGATCCGTTCATCGGATTTTGGAAAATTATTTTTTGTTTTGTTGGGAATTGGGAATTCCATGCTGAACTAGTTTTCAATTGGAATTTTTCGTGTATCTCTTACGGTTTTTAAGATACGATTTGAATGTGTCCTAATTTGCATATTTGGGATGATGAAAAGTGCCTCTTTTAGATGGAAAGAATACTGTTTAGCAATTTGGTTGCGTATATTTGCGTGTAACGTATTTATTTATTATTATTATTATTATTCAGCGTTACCTCCAAGAAACAGCAGAACGACGTCAGGCGACGAGTGGACGCGCATCTTGAGATCCACGAGACTGTCGCGCAATTGCGTCCACATCGTCTCGAAAGGAACCCGGGCCGGGTGAATGGTCATCAGGCGGTTGGAGGATCGAAAATATTCGAAATAAGGTCGCATAGCTTTCAGGAAAAGGCTATTCCTCCTCTGCAATAAAATCAACAAAAACAAACTCATCGAATTTACAATTTTACAGTACATCAAAAATAGAAAAAAAAACAATTTTTTTTAGTCGCGTTCATTTTATTTATCCTTAGCCTCGAAATCTCTATAGCTGACTCATTTAATCGATCAGTGTCGGCAAACACTATGCGCTAATCAAGGGCGGAAACCCTTTGTGATTCGATCAAACGCCAAAGCTCCCCCAACGCCCGTGGCTTGGCTTCCCCGCACCGACGCAGCGCAGAGAAGCCCGCCAAGGCGGCCGTGGAACGCGCTTTCCCGGTAATTAAATATTGAAATAATCCATTATCGAGATTTAGCGCCACTTCTGCCTTCATTACATTACATTTCATACCTTGACCATGGCAATGTCAATTTCAGACTTGGCGTCGCCCTTGACGTTGATGCCGTCGAGGAGGCTGCTCGTTGCTGGGGCGAACAGCTCCTCTATCTCTTCGTCGGTCACTTTGAGGAAGAGGGCAAACGTCGATGTCGATGTAAACTAAATCATCAAAATAATAATATAAATAAAAATATATATACAAATAAAATTACTTCAAGAATACAAGAACTCAGTAGATACCGCCCTGACCTGAGCTTCAAACCATCTCATTTCTCGACTGCAGTCGAGTAGGTTGAAGGAGTGGACGTACATGAAATCCAAGTTGGGCAACATGTCGACGAGGAAGTAAGCGACACCTTTGTCCACCATCCGCTTGATCTCATTTGCTAACAAACTCATAGTCCATTCAAGGGTAAGCTCATCTGGATAGTCCTTTAAACAAACAATATTATTATAATAACATAAAAATAAAAAAATAAATAATTGTCAAAACACATTATCGATCTACAGACCTGGAGCATCAACTTGATCTTCAATGTCGAATCATTGGAAGTGGCCCTCGAGTACCAAGTGGGTTGGTTTTCGTTCAGCGGCGTGTCACCACTGATCATCATCGTCTTGGGGGCAGCCATCTCAGGTCGAGGGGTCGTGCGGAAGACAAGGCCGTCGCGCCGGGCACACTCCTCCACCTTCTCGGGCAGGTGGCGCTTGATCAGCTGCTCTGCGCTTACCAAGTGGAACTTGAACGTCTGAAGGAGGTTCTCTACAAAGGCACCTTTCTTCGATCCAGGGCCCCCTGATCCCAAAGAAAAAAAAAATTCAATATTTTTCTAAAAACTAGACAATGAGGCATCCTTTCATCTCATCTCTCAGAAGAATAAAAAAAAAAAAAAAAAAAAAAAAATTGGATCCACTCCAAAAATTTTCTTCAGAGCTCGCGTTAAAAATATGCGATGAGCAATGTTTTAAATTAATTCTATTAATAGGAAACGTTTTTAAAATTAATATTTTTTACAACGGGGCATTGCTCTCCACTTTTCTCTCAAATCCGTTTAATTGGCTCCCCCCTAAGTTTTCTTAACATCTGTTCGCTCAATGATGGAGAAAAGGGGATGATGAATAATTTATTCCTAGGACTCCCATTGAATACACAGAAGGGAGGATAAGGGCATCGCTACCCCTCTACGAGTCGATTTTATGGCTCATTTCAATGCTATGGACCTTTGGAATACTACCAGAAAGCCCATTATCTTGCTGTAATGCACTTTCAAGAACTACAGACTCAAAGGGAAACACAGCTGTCTTCATCTTCTCAGGTTTTTATTGCTTTTTGTAGTTAATATAGCCGGCACGCCATATTCGCGGATCTTTTTTTTTATTTTCGCGGATTGTGCGGGGTTGGGTTGTTTTTTTTTCCTTTTAAACAGGCCAAGAACAAAAATAGCTGAATTGGAATTACCGGTACTGTGGACTGAAAAGTGAGCTTTCTTCATATGATTCAGTTACTTTCTATCACCCACAGGTTTCTTGATTTTTAATGAAACATTTTAAATTATACAGAGTCTGGAGCCAGATAAATTTCCCTCTGGCCCCAAAATGTGGATACTTTAACACTGCAATTCTCTATGTGCATAACTTGACTAGTGACGTGATAATAGAAAAAATCTAAACCACATAAGACAAATACACTGAGTTAGCAAAACTCATGGGATAGTTACTTAATATCTGGTCGGGCCACCTCTGGCCCTGTGGAGTGCAGCAATACGGCGTGGTAGTGAGTCTGCAAGTCCCTGGTACACTTCTGGAGGCAGTTGACACCAGATAGTCTGCAGAGCCCAAGATAGTTGCTGCCCGTTCGTAGGCGGATGATCCAGTGCCCGGAGCCTGACTTCAACAGCATCCCAGATATGCTCGATGGGATTCATGTCAGGGCTCCGGGCTGGCCAGCTCAGTCGTTGGACCTCTCCTGCATGCTCCTCGAACCATTCGCGGACGACATTGGAGCGATGTGGTGGAGCATTCTCATCTTGAAAGACTGCTACGTCGTCAGGGTGTTGAAATGTCAAAAACGGGTGCAGATGGTCTCCGATGAGTTGACGATACCGTGGACCATTCAACGTTTGGTCCAGGATAACCAGAGGGCCCATTCCAAGCCAGGAAAACGCACCCCAGACCATCACTGACGCCCCACCACCTGTTGGCATGCGGGATCCATCGTTTCGTGAAGTCTGCGCCACACACGGTGCCTCCCATCAGCGTGGTACAGTTGATATCGTGACTCATCTGACCATATGACGTTACGCCACTGTTGCAGAGTCCAGCCAAGATGGTTGGTGGCAAATGCACGCCGGAGTGTCCGACGACGCTGGGTAAGCATTGGCACCCGTGTAGGGCGACGGCTGCCAAACCCGAGGGCATGCAGATTCCGACGGATCGTCCACTGAGAGAAGTTTCTAGTGCGGCCAGTATTGAACTGGTCTGTGATTTGCTGCACTGTTGTGCTCCTGTCTCTCTGAATCATTCGTCCCAGGTGTCGCCGGTCACGATCATTCAGGGCAGCTGGACGCCCGGTATGGTGCCTGTCGTGGACTGTGATGCCTTCATCCAGCCATTCCCGATACACCCTGGAGACAGTTGAGCGTGGAAAGCCAAATTCCTGCACCACTGCCGAAATGGAACATCCCATGCGTCGGGCACCTACTATCATACCCCGTTCAAAAGACGTCGACTCGCGACGACGTGCCATTTCTGATTAATCACTTATCCAAGCTTTTCCCACGTCTAATGGTCTATTCCCAGAATCCGTTACCCCTGTGAATTCGTAAGCCATGCCCATCAATCAATGTGCTTGCTATCCCATGAGTTTTGCTAACTCAGTGTACTTCCGCATGATCGCTTCATAGAAGAAGCTGCCCGCCGGTGAAGAAAATCACTTGTTCGTCGTAGTACATTGAGCACAATGACAAGTGCTTAAATAAACTTGGAAACTATGTGGAAAAATAGTTAAAGGTACATAGAATTTAGTAAAGAAGAGATTTTGAAAATATATATAGTAGCTTTCTTTTTATTGCAAAACGGACCTTACTTTACGAATAATCCTCAAACATTCAACACCTAAGAAGCATGCCAGGAACTTCTATTACTGGATTTACCATATCCGTCTGTCCCTTCATATTTCCTAAATTTTCTGAACGTAGAAGATTGAAATTCGGAATGCTGTTTATTATGGGCATGTGCTACTTCACTATTTAGTTTGGTTTTGATTGGCCAACTCAAGTCGGAGTTACGGCAATGGAGTTAGAGGAATCCATTTATCTATACGCTATGTAGGTATGTAAAGGTGTGAAACTTGATATGCAGATTCCTTTAAGCAAACTCTGCATCGTTATGAAGTTTCGGCCAAACTGTCCCAGTGGGATCAAAAAAGATCCCAAAGAGGAATTAGTTTAATGCGAATTCAGGTGAATTCAGGGGCTTCCGGTAATTTCCTATATCTTCTTGGGGGGGGGGGGATAATTTCTTGTATACCAATTATTAATGATTGATTCTTACTAATGTTGAATATAAATAGTTATACAGGGTGGGCCAAAAGTATGTTACCACCCATACAATTTCAAAACGAGTGGAGATACAACAAATCCGTTCCAGGCAACATATAAGTAGGCAGGGGCTAAACAATGGTGGTGTTAAATCTGACCTTTGATCTCGAATTTTGCACCTTGCAAATTTGCGACCGTTACAGGTAGAGCTCAAAAATTTCCAATTGTACAGTTGTAGAGCTCAAAACGCTGATTTAAAAAAAACCCAAAAAAAACATTAAAAATAAGCGTAAAAATAAACCCACTACAGTAAAACCCCGTTACAACGTACCTCACATTAACGTACATTTCAGAATAACGTACAAATCTAAAATCCCCGGCCGAAATGTAGGCATTTTAATGCTAAAACGTTTCAGAATAACGTACCTCACTTTAACGTACACCTCGCATTAACGGACAAATTTTACGTTCCCTTGGTTAAATTATCACTTCATTACAACGTACATCGTTCGAATGTCTTGCTCTGATTGGTCAATACAGCCCATGCGAAAGTTACAACTGGGCCAATGGGCTAATTAAGTCGAGTTCCCATTTCATTGGTTGGTCAGTGTAGCATATATAAATCCGGAAATCTCTGCATGGAGACTTTACCTCAATAGGAAGCTCAAGCGTCCCCCAGATTCTCTTGTTCTGTTCAATAAGAAACTAGACTGGGTGGACAACTACAAGTATCTGGGAGTTATCATTGACTCAAGACTCTCATGGAACCGGCATATGTCCTATGCTCTGAACAAAGCGAAGAAGGCTAAGTACAGTATCATAGCTCCCATGGGTCGCAACAGCGCCCTCAGCATTGACAACAAGCTACTTCTGTACAAATCGATTATCCGGACCATACTCCTCTATGGCGACTATCTGTAAAACCAGATGGAGTGAACTACAGTCATTCCAGAATGTTACCCTGAGGACCATTGCTCAGCTGGACAGAAGGACGGTGAAAAACCAATCCATCCACATGGATTTAAACACGGCCCATATCGGAAAGTTTATTCAGGATCTCCTTTGATTATGATACAGAAGATGAAGACTCACGACAATAAACTTGTGAATGGAATACTGAAGAACTCATTGAATATGAACTGGCATACGATACTTCGTTCTTGACGTCAATTTTGAAGATATTAGCAACGACTCTTTCCCGGACTACTGGAAGATGTGATAATCTTCTTTCTCGTTTGTATTTTGTTTCTGACAATCGTCAATCTTATTTTCTTTATTGTTGTATAATATGGAAGACCACTTGGGTTGGTCAGGCTTCTTGACTACCTCAGTGTATTTCATTTGGAGTTTATTCTGGTTGGATGAGCTTTGTGAAAGCGCTGCTTTCGTCCCATCCTAACAAATGTACACTAAACTGTTCGATTGTCGATTGCATGGAGACTCAATCTAAATGTTGACAAATGCAAGGCGATGTTCATTACGAAGAAACTTCGATAACCCCCGAGTCCTCTGTTCCTTTTCTGGTAAAGAGCTCGAATGGGTAAAACATTACAAATACCTTGGAGTGCTAATAGACGCCAAGCTAAATTGGGGCGACCATGTCTCCTACGCCATCAACAAAACAAAGGCGGCAAAATTCAGTTTGGTAGCTCTTCAGTACACTAAGCCCCCTCCTCTAGTTTCAGAATAACGTACACCTCGCATTAACGTACAAATTTGCAGTTCCCTTGAAGTACGTTGTAACGGGGTTTTAAACTTTTTTTTGTTTACCTGTAACGGTCGCAAAGGTGCAAAATTCGAATATAAAACCAGCATTGTTGTTTAGCCCTTACCTAATTTCCTATATGTTTCCCGCAAAGACATTTGTTGTATCTCCACTCGTTTTGAAATTGCATGGGTAGTAACAGACTTTTGGCCCACCCTGTACATTCAAAACCAATGAAATAAGGATATAACACCTTGAAAGTACAGTCTATAAATATTTGCATTTGGTTCACTATTTTAATATTTGTTTATTATTTCAAACCTTTATTATTGGACTTGTTGGGTTGTTCGTTCTTACAAGTTTTCAAGTAATTGTTGCAATTTCATCAGAACATTCATTTTTATCCTACTTACCAATTGGGAATTTGGTGTTCATTATCTTTGGATATGGAGAATATTGTTTAAACATCGCGCAATGACTGATCATGCGACCAAGGTAAATGAAGTTTTTATTAATTTAACCATTACTGTGACTACATAGAAAAGGAGTACATATCAGTTCTTTAGGGGGGGGGGTTGGGGGGCACAGCCCCCCAGTCTTTAAAAAATAAATTCACTTTCCTTGGTCGCATGATATTGACATATTGTACCGTAGTACAGACAAAAAATGGATTTTAGAATGATACAAGTGCATTAGCTTAAACAAAAGACACAAATTCGATTTTGTTTTGTTCCAAAAACACACAAACCCATTAAGTCACTTAATTTAATATATCGCCTTAAGTCAAATCTATTATCCTCAGAAAGTCAATGGGACAAAGTGGGAATGTATTGCTTTGTTGAGGGGTGAAAAATCAATGGTTCGACTTTTTCCCGCCTCCAGCCACTTACTCAGCGAGGGGAGAAGGACGTATTCCTTGCTTGTTTGTGAAAGGTAATAAGAAATAGGGAATTTTTGAATAGGGAGTTCTATAATAGAATTCTATGATTTAAAAAAAAAAATAAAAATTTAACGTTACATAGTATGATGACTCACCAAAGATGAAGAGGATGACGACTTGGTTGGTAGAATGAAGCAGATCGACGAGCTCTTGCTCGTATGTGATTATGTCGAATCCTTCCAACTGGGGCTTAGTGATGACCAATTTGCTGGCGACTGCCGGAACCCTGCTAATATGCCGCCTCCGCCGACACAGGCACGCGTCGACGAGCCTGTCGCGAAAATTGCGCCTCGACATCTCCTCCTCCTCATCCTCCTCTTCCTCGAAGGCCGGTCGGGGCCGCGAATCCTTAGCATTGACGGCGCCCATTCCTTTTAAATTTTATTTATTCCTTTATTTCTGCTTCAACTCCGCTTTCTTATGTTGTTTATTATTATTATTATTATATTATTATTATCAGTATGCGTGCCTTCTTCCGAGTATATGTGAATGGACGTTGCTATAGCGAGAAGCCAACAATGGATGAATCCACGCGAGCTCAATTCATTTCTTTGTTGCTCGTGTAGTCTAGCAACGGGTTTACCACCTGAAACGATGCAAAATTGCCCGCCTTCTCCTTCTGATTTCTGCTATTCCGTCGTCGTTTTCTCTGTTTCGATGATGAGCCCAACCGAACTGAGGAGGCGGCGAGAGTCCACTTCCAACGGTCGTCCAAGTCGTCTCTGTAAATTCCCACCTTTGCAGTTGCAAATGACGCGATAGGAAATCCCCCACGTGGCGACATAGCACGTGCCTTCTTTGGCACTGCCGACTAACAACGACCTCTTGTGCCTCGTTCACTGCAAATCAATAATAACCTTCACAAAAGAAAAGACACCAAACCGGTTGGTGTCCATGTTTGGAAGAGGCGGCAAAACTTGGTGGAAACGAGCATTCAGCTTGGAATTTAAAAAAAAATAAATGCGCGCTTTAAAAATAAATAAATAATAATAATAATAATAATAGCCCCGAATATATAATATTCTAAAAATTTTATTAAAATATTTTTTTATATTTTAATTGCGAGACTTTGATGATAAAATCACAAGCTTTAAAAATGATGACCATCTCGATGACCATTTTCTTCATTTTTATTTTTAAAAAAAAATTATAATTTTTTTTTTATAAATTTAATAAATTAAATCAAAAACATGGCTCTACATATTCCAAATTCTAGAATAATATAAGATTTGGATGTAAGAAATCAAAAAAAAAACCTTAACATTTTTACAACAACAACAATGTTCTTCCAGTCCTAATACAACAGAGAAAGCGCGTCTGCCGTTCAATTGTTCCGATTCCGAGAATCTTCTGCTTCACCTCAAGTGCATCCAGAGCTACAATGAAGTCTCAAAGTGAGCATTCCTCATTCATTCACATGTATTTAAGAATAGAGAGAGGCCATCTTCATTTAAAAAAAAAAAAAAGAAATATATTTTCTCCATGATCGCCTTAAAGAACATCTTTCACGATTTCGAGGACTTCATCATCCAAACGAAAGAAGGTAAGGAGAATTCGAAAAATCGCGATTTCACGAAAAACATTTTAATCATTTTTTTTTTTAATGAAAACTATTTTCTATTTTATAGAATAATTTTTTCTAATTTTAAAAAATTAAAATTTTTTTTTTTTAAAAATATGTGCTTAAAATATTAAACATAAACATCTTCCGCTACCGGTGCTGACATGCGCCGTGCGCGCAAACATCCACGCATGCGCACTCTCGCCAGCCGCCATCTCATCACGTGATTGATCATGGAGGTGCTTCCATTGAAATTATAATTGAAGTGAGCTGGCTAAAAAAGAAGACTAAGGAATCGCCAAACAGTATTGCTAGGATTTTTATTATTTATTATTATCTTCCATCACACAGTCTCCGAGCGTTCATCTGACGGTGAGTAGCAAAAACAGCGGGCTTGATGCAAACTTACGCAGACGATCGGGGAGAAAAACACGGCCGAGTAGGCTACAGGGAAGCGAAGCATTTTAACTTGGTCAACCTTCCACCGATTAAAATGCCTTTCCTAACGTTAAACCCCATTGAAGTATCTCCCAATCAATTTTATTTTAGTTTCATTATTAATAGAGCTCGTGATAAGGTTTTATAAAACATAATTTAAGTAAGATTTTAAGAGTTAAAACACAAACAGTAATCAGGAGCGTTTAGCAACTGGTCATCTCCAGTTTAATCTGCTTCCGAGTAGTAGATAGAAGATAGAATCATTTTATGTGACAACTTAGATTTTATTATAAAAACATTCAGCAAGATCAACATAAAAAATCAACATCAAAGACGTTAATGAACAATGTAGCTTTGATTCTGTTTTGATGTAGTTTCGATTTGCCTAATGTACAACTCGACTCCGTAGACTTGCATAAAACCGAAATTATTTGCCGTATCATTACATAGAAAGCAAACTCTAGCAATCAAAAATATGGACATGAGGTGTACAGAAATTTTTAATTTTTTTTACAACCAGCTTTATACATTAAAAATATTAAAATTTGTGAACGGTGAAGACACGCCCATTTCTAACGATAATTTGATAGTTAAAGTAGGATAGGTCAGTATCAGGTCTCCTAATGTATGTCTCATGATTCATTCTAATGTATCAGGGAAATAGTCGACTCCAAACTGTCGGGGGAGCAGTGTGGTTTCCGACCTGGCCGAAACACGACAGATCACATCGCAAGTGTTGCAGAGTATGGAGTGGATGGGCAACTACTGGTTGCTATCATGTCTCTGTGCGAAAGCTCCGAGATGTGTGTCCGGATAAATGGCATTATCTTTATGGACTGGATAGACAGGGGCAGCCGAGGCGATGAGCGTGTTTGTGTGGGCGACTGCCTGGTGGAGAGGTTGATGATCTTTGCTGACGACCTTGTCCTGCTTGGGTCTTCTTGCACGAACCTTCAGCATGCACTAGACCGGTTTGCAGTAGCCAAATGTGGCTAAAACTGAGGTTCTGGTCCTTTCAAGACAGCCTGCTCGGTGCGCTCTCCATGTTAGGGGAGCCTCATTGAGACAGGTGGAGAAATTCAAGTATCTCGGGATTGCATTCACGAGTGATGGACGGCGGGAGAAAGAATTGGATGCGGGAGAAAGAATTAAACTTTATCCAGTATACGTTTAGAAATTTGACCAATTTATTCATACGACCATGAGACTATTTTACAGTACGGTCACTACCCATCTGAATTTTCCATTTTTTGAAGCGCACGAGTAGATAGGGATCCATTCTACGTCACATTCAAGTGACGTAACTGAAACTCTGTGAAAACAGAGCAACACGATGTACTAAGCGCTTTTTTCCCATTTTTCCGCACATGAAGCTCAAAATTCGTTTCTGTTCTGTAAGAGGATGATCAAAAGGACCTCTAGATGAGTTTTAATCACTACGAGTCGTCAGGTTCGGTAGCAAAGAGCATAGTCATTCGAAGCTTAACAAGAAAAATAAAATCTCATCTGCTTCACTATATTGAGAAATAAGGTTATTTCTCTGTTTTATAAATTACAATAAAAATATAGAAGTTGATTAAACATTTTCATCACCTCCCTCGACCAAACCTACTCGTAATCTTTACTTATTTGAATCAAATCGGTAGAAGGGTGGATCATAATATTGTTCCTATTGATTAAACAGATGGTGGCCTTACAGTATAACAGAGGGACATCAGGAGTTCCAACTAGTTTCGCCATTTATTCCCGGCTTTGTCAGGGATGCATGCAAGCCTTTATATACAGAACAGTGGTACAAATTATGCAAATAGATGAACCAATAGGATACAAAAGAATCAAAGAAGAAATAATTGCTAATAGGATAAATAGAATAAGCACAGATTTTTGAATTATAATGGCCAATAGAATAAAAAGAGTGTAAATACTAAGTTTATAAATTATACTAAAAGAAAATATACAAAGGGATGGTGCGCGTTCACGCAGACCGAAAAGAGAACTTATCCGGTTGTCTGAGGACAAGAGGATTTAGAGAAAATAAAATAAATAAGCCTCAAAATAACTTAATAATTGACCGTGCCCTGAAGCTCCCCCTCAACCCCCTATCCAGATCATCCGAACTCCGCATAATCCGGAACCTCGCCCATGCCAATGGATATTCGACCTCCATGTTCTCCCGTATTCTTCACCGCCGCAGACTGGCCCTCTTCTCCCCCTCCCCTTTTGTTTCGCCCCTTCCCAAGAAATGGACGTCCTTATTGTATCTGGGCCCTAATTTCTCCCAGCACTCTAACTTCCTGTCGTCCCTCGGCCTTCGAATATCTTTTCGTACCCCTACACCATCAGCCCGCATCCTGAACCCACTTGCCACCGTCGCCACCGACAAATATTCCCAATCCGGAGTTTACCGCCTGAATTGTGCGTTTTGCGACAGATTCTATGTAGGATTATCGACCCGCAATTTTGCAGTACGATTCAAAGAACACATTGACTTGTATAGAAAACGAGATCGTATTTCCCACTATGCAAACCACCTCGAAGATTCCGGACACGCTTTAAAGACACAAGGAGATGTTATGTCTGTCTTACATATCTGCAATAGACCAGAAAAAATGCTACCCTCGAAGCGATCGAAATATTCAAGGCCAAGAAGTTCTCCCACCACCTGCTTCTCAATTTTCAAACAGACTTTAATGTGTATGCAATACTTAACTGTTTATCTGATCTATTATGATTCCTCTTTTTCTCGGTTTCTTTATTATGGTTTATGTTTTCTTTTGCATTTTGTTATTTCTTTCCTGTCCTCAGACAACCGGATAAGTTCTCTTCTCGGTCTGTGTAAACGCGCACCATCCCTTTGTATATTTTCATTTTGTATAATTTATAAAATTAGCGTTTACACTCTTTTTATTCTATTGGCCATTATAATTCAAAAATCTGTGCTTATTGTATTTATCCTATTGGCAATTATTTCCTCTTTAATTCTTTTGTATCCTATTGGTTCATGTATTTGCATAATTTGTATATAAAGGCTTGCATGCCTCTTGCTGTATATATCCTTGACGAAGCCGGGAATAAATGGCAAAACTAGTTGGAACTCCTGATGTCCCTCTGTTATACGGTAAGGCCACCACCTGTTTAATTTATTTGAATCAAGTTAATTTCTAAGCAAATCACGTTCTAATCTAAGTACAGTAATTTCTTGAATCTTGGATCAAGTATGGTTGCTACACTGTGTAAAATGCTCTTTTTATATTTTCCAAATCGTTTGCCCATGTGGTGAAATGCGGATTTTCTTAAAACATTCCCGACGGTTGTTTGGGGATTCAAATTGCTAAGCGCATCTGCCATTAGCAATCGACAATCTACAATGACTGTAGTACAATCTGATACTCTCTCAACAATCGACAATCGAACAGTGCAGGGAAAACGAGACGAGTGGTCCGAAAGCAACGCTTTCACTGCCATACTCATCCAGGAAGTACACTGAATTAGGCAAGAAGCCAAATGAAACCTAGTTAAGTCATCCAGAGGATAAGATGGGGTCCTTTGCTATAAGGACGATAGAGTTGATTGTTGATTGACGAGGAGCTATGAGATCCAGTATTCGGGAAAGATGGCCTTTTGGATGTCGTTGAAATTGATGTCCAGAACGTGTCGAGGCCTGCGATGCCTGAGGAAACTTCTAAACGTGAGCGGGTGTTCCAGAATATCTGCAACCAGAGGATTTGGATGGTCCTTGATCTTCAGAAGCAACTTTTTCAGCGACTCCTGTACATAGCTACCAATTGGAGATATATGGAAATCTTCAGCAATAGAAACATTTGTAGCGACTCTCCTGTCAAGTTGGGCGATAGTCCTCTGATACTCTCTGACACTTCTCACCTTATTTATCTGGTATAAAGCACCAATGGGAGGCCAGCGCCAAATCTCGAAACCGCATTGGTCGTCTCGTCTAGTGATTTGACTTAACCAACCATTTACCATCGAAGTACAATCAAAATTTCCATCGATGGTTTGTAAACCACCATCGCTGGCAATCGGTGTTTTATAAAAATCGTTCGATGGTTGAAAACCATCGAAATTTCGATGGATCGCACACCACTAGCATAGAGCATCTGTTTCTCGAGAGTCGTGGCTCATTTCATTTGAAGGTTCAATTGCTCAGTTTCATTTTCAAATCAAAGCCAATGCATTTGCAAAACTTGTACTGACATAAAAATCCCGAATCCTGTTATTATAAAAGATTAATCTACCACTTATAGAAAATAAATAATTGCATTACAGAGTCCTTAGGCAAATAAGGTGCATCCAATAAATATAGAACCACCCATGAAAATGCAAATAACTCTTACATTTTTTAACACAATTAAATAACAATTTCTTTATTGTTTATGAATGACAATGTGAGCATGTTGACACAAAGTAATGAGAAAATAAGAAATAGAAAGAAAAATAAACTGAAAAAGGTAGATTTTGTCTGTCCAAAAATGATAAAACCACAAAGCTTAATATCCAATAAATTTTCCTTGAGCTTCCAGAACTTTTATAGCTCGGGTTGGCATTGTCGCAACAAGTTTTTTGAACACTTCTTCGTCCAATTTTTCCCATTCTTCAACAACAGACCTCTTCAAATCGTCAACATTTGCATGTTGTTTTCCGCCCTTGTAAACTGCTCGTGCCAAGCTACCCCAAACATTCTCCATTGGGTTTAGGTCTGCAGAAAGTGGTGGCCAGTTTATCAATCACTTTGATCCCTTTTTTGTTGAAACCATTGTTGAGTGCTTTTTGCATTGTGAACAGGAGCGTTGTCTTGCTGGAACTCCCAGTAACGTCCTCCCATTCTCTCCCCGAATGGCAATAAATTCGTTTCAAGCATTTGTTGGTATTTAATTGCATTCATTCGTCCATCGACAAAAGCCAAATTTGATCTTCCATAAAATCCAAATGCACCCCACACCATTAGACTGCCACGACCTTGTTGCCTTTTAGAGAAGAATTGTTCCTCTTTGCGAATGTCATGCCAGTAGTACTGGAATCCATCCGGCCCGTCTAGATTAAATCTTTTTTCATCACTCCACACCACGTTCCTGAATTTTTTTCCCCATTGCACTTTTTCCCTTGCCCAAATAAGGCGCTTTTCTTTGTGACAAGATTTCAGAATAGGTCGTGGCTTCCTCTTCTTGAATACCAGACTGCCAGACTGATGTACTCAGACAGATTGCCAATGCTCCGTTTTCACAGAGTTGTCTGCTACAGGTCACGTGAACAGCACGCGTGACGTCATAGGATCCCTGTCTATAGGAAAATGGGATTCATCCAACCAGCAGACCTTCTTCCAATCGTCAGCGGTCCAGTGTTGTAGCCCATGTATGGCGTGTATGCGTTCAGAGATGTTATTCTGCAGTCCAATGTTGTACTCGATGCTTAGTTGACGAGTCATGACGTTTCTATTCGCACAAACAAGCATTCCCATCCTATGCTCATCCCTTGGATTGACCAATCATTTGCGCCCACAGGCTTGTCTCTGGGTGGTTGTTTAAGCTGTCCTGGTAAACCCTTGAAATGATTGTTTCGGAAATACTCAGTCCACTAGCCGGGCACCAACTATCTCCCGCGCTCGAAGTCGCTCAGATCCTTTGTTTTACCCATGTAGACAGTCAAACCACTTGCAGTTTACCGGCGGTGTGTTCTCGCTTTATATTGGTACAGACTGTCACGTGAACAACTGATACTAGTGGAGAGTTGCTCTTTGCGGACGACCTTGTCCTCCTTGGATCTTTTCGCACCAACCTTCTACATACACTACATCGGTTTGCAGCTAAATGTGAAGAGGTTGGGATGGTTAAGAGTGAATTCTGGTCCTTTCAAGACAGCCTCCCCATTGAGACAGGTGGAGAAGTTAAAGTATCTCGGGATTGCATTCACGAGAGATGGGCGGCAGGATAAAGAATTGGATGCTCAGATCGGTGCAGCAAGCTTTGTGGGATGTGAATTGTGGCGATCCATGGTAACAAAACATGAGCTGGTTTCCAAATCTTTGTCCCCATTCTCACCTATGGTCAGGAGTCTTGGGCAATGACTGAAAGAGTGCGATCACTGGTACAAGCAGCTGAAATGAAATTCCTTAGAGGTGTGGTAGGTGTTAGCCTATTAGATAGAATGCACAGCAGCACAATAAGGGAGCTTTAAGTGTTGATCCGTTGCTTCTTCGCATTGAGAGATCTCAGTTGCGCTGGTATGGCCACGGGATACGCATGCTGCAAACTGGTCTTCCTAGGCAGTTATTTTCCAAGTCGGTGGGTAAGAGACCAAGGGGGTCAACCTAGAACCAGGCGGCTAGACTACATGGAGAATCTGGGTTCGAGTCGCTTGGGTATATTACAATGGAGGACATGCACCTGATGGCGGAAGATCGCGACTTTTGTATTCACCCTGTATATCTGTGTTGGCCAAGGATTTACAGGGCCGAGTCACATTATTATGACCACCCCCTACAATTGTATTCGGGGTTGGAAAAAGGTTGCCTTCTCCGATGAGTCATGATTTCTGCTCCATAGAAGTGACTGCCGTTGGCGGCTGAGGCAAGAAACCTCTGAGAACAAGCATCCTGCAACCATTGTTGGATTCGTCCTCAAACGGTTAAGGAACAACTTTCAGCTAATATGAAGAAGCCTATAAATCTAAGACAGGGCCTCCCAAATTTATCTCGCAAAAGCCAGATTTTGCTCTCAAAAACCATTAGCAGGCTAAGATTAAAAATTTACATAAATAAATATGGGACCATGTGGTAGCTCAACTGGTTAGGGTGGTGTCGGCAATAGGCATGATCCCTGGTTTGAGTCCAGGTCGTAGAATTCTTCTTTCCTTTTTCAACGACAAATTTATTACAGTATTGAAGTGTGATCTTCAGTTTGTCAATTTCTCTGTCGATTACTAATTTTCATTTACGTATTTGGTGGTCTCCGGGCAAGGAGGATTCTGAATTTCAAATCAGAATTTCATTGAAGTCCATATAGACACGTTGTAACAGCAGGGCTGTTCGGTGTCCGCGGTAGCTCAATTGGTTAGAGCGGTGCCAGCGATAGGCATAGTTCCTGGTTCGTGGCCAGGTCGCGGAATTTTTGCTTCTCTTTTCATATGAAATTTGAGACGAAATTAACCTTTAAAGTGTTTCTTCCTTAGTTTGGCGTGGAATTCAAAACTCCTCGTTTTAAAACTTCTTTCAAATGATTAGCTGGCAATCTTAAGCAGGTTTTTGATTTAATTTAGTGATGCCTCTAGGTTGTTTTAAATCATGGTGCTTCTTCATACTTGCACTCGGACACAATTGTGATCCTACAAATTCAAGAATTTATATACCGGGTGGGCAAGAAATAATGTGAGGTGTTCAGAGCTCGCTAGCAGGAATTCTATTAGGCCAAAATAGTACCAAAAGTCGCCATAGGGGGCGCTTATTTCAAGAAAACAATGAATACCTAATTGTCAAATGAACAAATACCGTACAAACCAACTTTAGTAACAACAATAAACAATGTTTTATTTTTAATTCCAAATGTGTTTCAATATGACCACCAGTATGCTGTTCCAATAGCTGCATGCGGTACACGACATTTTCTATGGCAGCTCGCAGCATATTTGCATTAATTAGTCTGATATGTAACGTTATTTGATCCTTTAAGGTTGAGAGGTCAGGAACATGTGCTTGATACACAAGGCTTTTCAAATATCCCCATAACCAAAAATCACAAGGGTTGAGATCAGGCGACCTGGGTGGCCATACCATGGGAAATGCACGACTAATTATTCTGTTGTCTGAAAAATATTCTCGCAAGATCTGCTGCACCTGACGTCCGATGTGCGGTGGCGCACCATCCTGCATAAAAACGGTAGAATCCAGACAACCCTTTGCCTGCAATCGTGGTATTACAAAATTCTCAAGCACATCGGCATACCTGGCAGAATTAACGGAACAAGTCACCGGTCCACGGGGATGGGTTTCTTCAAAAAAGTACGGGCCGATGATGAAACGGCAGTAAACCCGCATCGTACTGTTAGTTTCAGTGAATGCATAGGAGTTGGCAGACACACTTGTGGATTTGATGCAGCCCAAATACGGCAGTTGTGGGTATTGATATCACCATTTAAATAAAAATGTGCCTCATCACACCATAAAATTTGACATGGCCATGCATCATCCATTTCCATACGTGTTAAAAATCTCGACGAAAAGTCAGTTCGGGTACGTTCATCTCCAGGAAGCAATTGTTGAACATGTGTGAGTTTATAGGGATAAATTGTCAATATCTTATGCAATATTTTCCTCACCGTCGAATATGGGATATCTGTTTGGCGTGCTATTGCGTGTGCACTGCTGGTACCCTGCACAGTAGTCATCTCCTGTTCCACAACAGCAGTTCTAACTTCTTCGACGTGTTGCTGCCTGATTCGTTTGCGTCCCCGGCCTGGTTGCACTCCTAGAGTTCCGGTAGATTCAAATCGTTCAATCATTTTCCGTAAGTTAGTTATGCTCATCGGTCCTCTTCGTAACGTTTTCAATCGCCGGAATTCACGAAGGGCAGCACTTGCATTGTCGCTCTTCTGATAAAACAACACGACTAATAGCGCCCGGTCAGGCAGAGTAAGCGTCATCGTCAGGCCATTCGTTCGTGAATGATGGGAAATCCTCAGCCTTGCCTTTTATTGTCATGATTGCTCAACACGGAATGCGCTTATGCAAATGTATTCATTTTTTCTTGAAATAAGCGCCCCCTATGGCGACTTTTGGTACTATGTTTTTTTTTTTGCAGAAATCGAAACTGCATGTTCCACTAAGTATATACACCAAAATGTACTGCATTTAGCCTAATAGAATTCCCACTAGCGAGCCTCTGAACACCTCACGTTATTTCTTGCCCACCCGGTATCTAGATTGGGTTGGAAGGACCATCTCTTGTGACCCAACCTGTTGCAAGATTGAACATTTGGGAAAGATATTTCTCAAATGTATCTACTATTGAGATTCTTTCAAATCTTAGGAAACCTGCAACCATCTAGTTCCTTTATGTGATGACATTCTCCCGAGACACACAAACTGATTTCCATGTTAATTCTTTCTATTGGGGTAGTTTCGGTATCTTATCGGAAATTCTTTTCTGTTTAAGCTGTGTTGCTATTGAAACAATTGTTTAAATAAATTGTGTTAAGAAGTGAAATTTGATATTTTTTTTTTTTTTAATGCAGCAATGACCGAATTTTGGTTGATATCGGCACCTGGGGAGAAAACTTGCCAGCAAACGTGGGAGACTTTGAATAATGTGACATCGAGACAGCACAACCTTTCAACCAATTACAAGTTTCATATTCCTGATCTAAAGGTAGCCGAATCATTATTTTTTATTTAATAATAAATGGGATTAAATTATGTTCAGTAAACAGTGACTTTATGATAAGTAGGACTAAAAAAAGCTTTGTTGTATCATTAGCTCAACTTACAAGGGAATCCCACATAGCCTATCCATTTTAACAATGGAGTCTTTGCATGGTTATGTATGCTGAAATTTTTTCGTTGTCGCTGTTTATTTTGAAAGAAACAAAATGTTGCACTCTCTTATCAGATGAGTAACATATTTCTGTATGGTGGAAATCTGTGAGATACGAGGGCAGTCCAGAAATTAGTACCCGTGTACGCATATCGATGGCGCTACTGATCCAAATGATGACGCTATCGATACCAACATCTTAGCTTTGCTGAGGTCGAGTTTCGAGTTCGTTCAGTGCGTGGTTTGAGTTGTGTGATTGTTTAAAATGGAAAAGAAGATGGAAAATCCCGCCAAATGCGAAGTGCGAGCCGTCATCTGTTTTTTGAATGCAGAAAGTGTCCGTCCCAGTAAAATTCATTGCAGAAGTACGGAAATTTACGGCACAGGAACTATGGATGAGTCATCAATGCGGACGCATGTTGCGAAACCCTTCAGAAGCTCCTTAGAGCCATCCAAAACAAGAAGCGGGGCATGCTGTCAAACAGATGACTCGTCCATAGTTCCCGTGCCGTAAACTTCGGTAATTCTACGATGAATTTCGCTGGTACAAATACTTTCTGCATTCAAAAAACTGATGTTGGCTCGCACTTCGCATTTGGCAGGATTTTCTATCTTCTTTTCCATTTTAAACCATCACAAAGCTCAAACCATGCGCTGAACGAACCTCAGCAAAGCTAAGATGTTGGTATCGATACCTGCATCGTATGCTTTCATTTGGATCAGTCGGGCCATCGATATGCGTAAACGGGTACTACTTTCTGGACTGCCCTCGTACATGTTCGAGGGATTCCCTTGTTAGTGAATTACGTCCGAGAAACAATTCATAATTGAATGCACTTCATAAATGTCCGATCGGAAGCATAGATTTTTATTGCATTCAGGTGGTCTAGTGGTATAACGCCATTAGAAGGTCATAATGCATAAGGTCATTCACACTTTATGGAAACTACGAGGGTGGGCTGAAAAGTAATGCCTCCATGGCTGTAACTTTTTTATTTTTTAAGCGATTTTCAAAATTCTTTTTGTATCTGATACTCCCATTTCTCTCCTATGTAATGCACTATTCACTTTTCGACATAGTCCCCATCCCTTTCCGCGCATTGCGCCAACGCGTGACTAGTCGGGTGAACCCGTCGGAGAGGATTTCCGGGGTTGTTGTCGACACCAAGACCGAACGGCAGGTTTCACCTCGTCGTCAGAACGCAACTCGTGCCTCTTAAGGTGCTCTTTCCTCTTTGGGAAGTGGTGAAAGTCGCAAGGTACAAAGTCTTTCATTTTTGAACTGTAGGCGCTGCAACCCCCTCTGATGTGTGGCGATCGTGCGGACGGGCGTTATCGTGCTGCATAAGAGGATCCAAAGCTGCCATTCGATCCTCGTGTCGACGACAACCCCGGAACTCCTCTCCAACGGGTTCACCCGACTAGTCACGCGTCGGTACAGTGCGTGGAAAGGGATGGGGACTATGTCGAAAAGTGAATAGTGCATTACATAGAGGAGAGATGGGAGTATCAGATACAGCCATGGAGGCATTACTTTTCAGCCCACCCTCGTACATACTATTATATACCGGGTGCTCAATTTATCTGAAGACATTGAAATATCTCGTGAACCACACATCGGATCAAACAAAGTGTGGAATGAAAAATGTTCGTCTCGAAGGGGGGCATCTAATGATACCAAACTCGACCCCCACCCCCTGGAGGTGGGGGAGGGAGGAGTTAAAGCATTTAAATGGGAGCCCCCATATTTTATTGCAGATTCGGATTCTCCAGAAAAAATTACCCCAATTTGACCTACGATTCGAGTCGTTTCGGTCACAGATGGCGCTGTAATCGACAAAAATCAAAATGGGTAAAAAGTCGTTGATAAATGGCGATATCTCAAGAAATAGGGTGGAACCTTATGGTGTCATTAAGTAGCATTTGTAAGAATATCAAAAACATTTAGTTTTATTTTGCTGATCTGATACCTATTTCTTGAGATATCGCCATTTTGCAACGGAAGCTCTTTTTAGTTTTCCGTAAGTTCGTGTGGGGCCCGTTTGTCCTGCTTTTTTCCGATGGTCCTAAGGTGTCTACTGACAGTCGACGCCGATACAGCATGATTACCTGCAAGGTCCCGAACAATTTATTGATGGGCGGCTCATTTGCCAGGTCCATCACTCCCGCCCGAATTTTTGGAACCAACGTTGGACAGTACGTTCGTTTATGGTGCCTACACCAAATACTGTATTAATGTTTCTAGAGGCGTTGGATGCAGCGTGATTCAACCTGAGTTCGTAATGCATTATCCCATGTAATTCGTATGAAGTCACGATTATCTTCGCTTGGGTTCAAACGCTATTAAATATCATCGCAGACATGCAAATTTGAGGCAGCTTCTCGCTGATAGGTTTACGAGGCCTGTGAGAAAAGTATCCGACCTTAATTTTTTTGCGAAAACCTGACTGATTTGGATCGCACGTGCTTGCATGAGCCGACCTTGAACCTTTGTGTGTATGCGTGAATTTTTTCCCACCTCTCAATAGCATCAGTTGCTGGCAATCGGCATTAGAGGGAGGTAGTGTGTTGTGTTCTCGTCGGTTTTTGATTTGGAGGCTTTCGGTGACGATGCTATGGTCGTACCCGTACACCCAGGACTCGCCACCAGTGATTACGGTGTTCATGAAGTCGGGGTCACTTCGTGGCCAAATCTTCGGTCAGAATGGAACGTGCCGAAAACTTACTGATGCCCACCTCAACGGTCCCGCATCACCACAGCGTTCGCTTTGTCAACGACCCGGTCGTTTCGGCATGCCGATGGCCAACCGGTCGTACCAGTCCTTAATCTGTGTGATGCCCATAGCATCGTCACTGAAAGCCGTCTGAATCTTCTGGATGGTTTCCACCTGGCTGTCGCCCAGTTTCTGGCAAAATTTGATGCAGTAACACTGCTCGAGTCGTTCGGTCATTTTCCTTCAAATCCAAAACCGACGAGAGCACAACACACCACCTCCCTCTAATGCTGATTGCCAGCAACCGACACTGTTGAGAGACGGGGTAAAATTCACGCATACGTGCAAAGGTTCATGGTCGGCTCATGCAAGCGCGCGCGATCCAAATCCATCAGGTTTTCGCAAAAAAAAATAAGGTCGGATACTTTTCTCACAGGAATGTACCACTTTGTTATGGGTGCTTGCTACTAAAGTGCGGAACCCACCTCGAAATCTGACGTTTGATATGCAACGACCTGATAAGTAGTAAATGGGGAGGGGACTGGGGCTTTGAGAAATATTCATCACAAATGTAGTTTTCTCCGTTAATATATATTTCTATCTTTTGGTAGGTCGGAACACTTGATCAACTGGTAGGATTATCAGATGATCTTGGCAAACTAGACACTTATGTAGAAAGGTAATCGTATTTATAAGCTGAGTTGATGATGATGATGATACAGTTATAGAAGCATGTTTGAAGATTCTTGTCTTTGTTTTAGTGTTACAAGAAAAATTGCAACTTACCTCGGGGATGTGCTAGAAGAGCAACGGGATAAGTTAGCTGAAAATTTACTAGCCACCGGAGGTAAATAAAGTTCAAAGCAATTGGTAGGCAAATGCTTGTACGGAGGGTTGTTTACAATCTATGGTAACAATTTACATGACGTCTCAACCAATCAGCGTAGGTATGCAAATTTATGTACAATACTCATTTCCAAAAAAGTTGGGACAGTGCAAAATATCTAGAAAAAACGAAAAGGGATGATGTAAGAAAACTTTCTCGCGAATACAAAATAGCAGATACGTTTATGAAATGACATAAATCTACTGTGTGCACCAAAACATTTTGTATCGTGGCCGGGACGTTCATTTTGAATGGGGGTGTTGCAACACGTTCCAAAATACTAGGGACATACGTTGTAGAAAGCACCGTTAGTAGTGGAATAATCTAGAATGATGACGTCGTACTACATTCCGTGTAAATAACAGTTGCCATCCGTCGTTCAGGTAACTTATTCGGAACGATGGGTCGAGGCAAGCCAGTTAGCGAAGATCTTCGTGTTCGAATCGTTCGAGAATTCACAAACAACGTTTCTCAGCGTGCAATAGCCAGAAGATTTAACCTGTCGTCATCTACAGTACATAATATTATCGAGCGCTACCGAGATAGTGGTGAGATCACAGTTCGGAAAGGCCAAGGTAGAAAACCTATTCTGAATGCTCGAGCTCTTCGGATCCTCCGACGTCACTGCGTCACGCATAGGAATGCTGCGATTACGGACATAGCCACGTGGGCCCGCGATTTCTTTGGGAAGCCATTATCGTCGAATACTGTACACCGGTGCATCCACAAATGCAAACTTAAGTTATACTGTGCACGACGGAAGCCATACATCAACAAACAACAGCAACGTCGCCGTCTGATATGGGCTCGAGCCCATCGCAATCGGTCCCAAACATGCTGGAAGAACATATTGTGGTCCGACGAATCAACCTTTACGATTGTTTACGGAAATAATGGATGCCGTACACTCCGGACCAAAGACGAAAAGGATATTCTCGCGTGCTACAGGCGTTCGGTACAGAAACCACCGTCTGTCGTGGTCTGGGGCTGTATTAGTGGCCATGGAATGGGAGACTTGCACATCTGCAATGGCACCGTCAATGCTGAAGCGTATATACAGATCCTGGAACAAGCTATGGTGCCATCTAAGAGGCGCCTGTTTGGACGACGTCAGTGTATATTTCGACAAGACAACGCCAGACCGCATGCAGCGCGCATAACTTCTGCATGGCTACGTTGGCAGCGCATTCGTATGTTGGATTGGCCCCCTTGCAGCCCGGATCTGTCTCCTATAGAAAACGTTTGACGTATTATTAAATGAAAACTACGACAGTTGAACAGCTGAAAACCTATATCCAACAGGAATGGGACAGAATTCCGGTTACGGTGTTAGAAAGATTGGTGTCATCGATGCCCAGAAGATTACAGTGTGTCATCAAGAGGAGAAGTGGTAAACGCCGTGCTGTCCCAACTTTTTTGGGAGTGTGTTGCACGTGCCAAACAAGAAAACCACCTGTATTTTTCTTTAAGCATATAAGATATGTGCTCCCATGCCTAATTTACCATTTCGAAGAAAGGAGTTCATAACGTGTTGGCTGGTGCTGGTTTGACCCGTACAGGACAGATTTCCGGGACTGCAAAGCAAGCAAATCCAAGGACACCTACAAGTCGCACAAAGGCTGTCATTCGGATAGTCAAGAAAATGGTGACGGGGAACAATCCAGCGACCCAAAGGAACATCTCTTCATACCGTAAACAAGATTATCCATAAAGATTTGGGACTGCAAAAGAGACATAAGAGCAAGGTTCACAAGCTCTTGCCAAGGCACATTTCAGAGCGTAAGACCAATTGCAGAAAACTGTATGAATGTCATCTCGCTGGGGATAAATGGAAGTATGTGGCCACATTAGACGAAGCATTTGTTTATCTGTCAGACTGCAATAAATCAAGGGCGATTTTTTTATCGCCCACTGGGAGCCAAATCGTTTCCAAATTGGTACAGAGAATGTCGTGAAAGTTTTTCGAAGGGATTCGTGATCGTCGCGGATTATTCCTATAAAGGCAAGCTCAAAATGTAAAGGTGAATTCTGCGTACGATCAGGAACACGTTCTGACACCAATTTATACAGAGGAACTACCTGCTCTTTACGGAATCGACATTGACAAGGTCCGTCGCCATCAAGACAAAGCGTCCAGCCATACGAGGTCTGTTCAAAAAATACGTAGACTGTTTGAATTGCGTGGGCCCTATTGGTCCCAATCAAAATCGCTTGGTGCCGCCATCTTCTGACAGATCCGCTGATTGCAAATATCAGTATTGGTTGATTAGCTACGCGGTTGTTTGTGAAGTGTGTTTTTTTTTTCATTTGGCGGATTTTTAGAATGAGTGACTTGAACGAGCAAAGAGTTGCTGTGAAATTTTGTGTTAAACTCGGAAAAACTGCCACTGGACGAGTGGAAAAGGCCAGAAATGTGGACGAGAGGTGACTGGTTGTTTCGTCACGACAACGCTCCAGCCCATTCAGCCCTCAGAACTCGAGAGTTTTTGGCCAAACACTCGGATCACTGTTTTTCCTCACCCACCCTACTCACCTGACCTCGCTCCTTGTGACTTCATCTTGTTTCCCAAACTCAAAAGACCTTTGAAAGGAAGGAGATTTGAGACGATTCCCGGCATAAAGGCAAATGCGAGGAAGGCGCTGAAGGACATCACAAAAGAAGCGTTCCAGGACTGTTTCCAAAAGTGGAAACACCGTCGGGATAAGTGTGTGCGTCGGGGAGGAGAGTACTTTGAAGGGGACCCAGATGTGTAACTTCTGAATAAAGTATATTTTGTTTTATGACGTCAGTCTACGTATTTCTTGAACAGACCTCGTACATCCAAATCGACACAGAGTTTTCCGACATGAATGGAACAGCAAACAGGAATCCAGGCTATACCGTTTACCGAGATACCAGTGAAGTCTCCAGATGCGTCGCCCATGGATTTTTGCGCATTTGGACTATTAAAACGAGCCTTGGGAAGCCGACTTCCTCGTTCATTGGATGGACTCTGGAAATGTTGTCAGCAGGAGTGGCAACTTATAAGTTTTACCGTTCTTCGCAGTAGTCTACTGCAATGGAAACTGCGCTGCAGAGTGATAGTAGTATCCCATGACCATCAAATAGAGCATGATCGTTAGTGGAGAAAGGGAATTTCGGGGAGATAAGAGCGAATTCGTAGCGTTACCATAGATTGCAAACAACCCTCGGTAATTACAGAGGGCAATTTAAGGCGAGCGAGATGATAGTTTTGAAGTGCCCCCTGTAGTGAACATTGATTTTTCTTTCCAGAATAAATTAATTTTTTCTTTTCGTTTTTGGTTTTACTAACACCTTCTGATTATCTCCAGTTGATCTGTCAACGTATTTAACTCGGTTTCAGTGGGATGTTGCCAAATATCCAATCAAGCAATCATTGCGCAACATAGCCGACATAATTAGTAAAGTAAGTGAAACGTGTGTTTCTCTTAAGTTGAAATGTAGGCTTGTGTTTCCTCCTCTACACTGCTTTGCAATGAAATTGCCCCACCCACAAGGAGTTGTGGCAGCACCTCTAGCGGCGATGCACTGTTCCAGCCGCAGGTGTAGGTGGTCATACAGGTGGCGAATGTCTTGTAAATGATGAGCTCAATTGGCTATAGGTCTGGGGACCTCGTGGGCCATGGCAGTTGACATCATGCAGACATGCCATGCTCCTGCTGAAAGACTGCACCGGGTATGGTGTGCAGAAAGGGCTGCAGAATCTGTGACGTACCATGCTGCTGTCAGGGTGCCTTGGATGGTGACTAAAGGCGTTCTAGTATCGTAGCCGATGGCAACCCGGACCATGAGCCCGGGTGTTGGCCCACGATGGCGATACCGCATGCATTGTTCATTGGCATATTCCAATGGTCTGTGCCACACCCGTCGTTGGTGTTCAAACCATTCCATTCGCCAGCCCACTCGTTCACAACACCATTACAGTTGTATCGTGCGGTGCTCAGGAAGGCACCTGGCAGACATTGTCGTGGCGTGTAACCAGCATGCTATTGACATTGGAGCAGTACCGGAAATAGCGATGCTGTCGCGCAGTTGCCACAGGGTGATGGTTCTGTCCGTTAGCGCTGTTCGCAGTATCTGCCTATCGGTACGAGCTGACGTGATTCTCCAGGCCTCAGAGCCTGGTCTTTTGGAATGTGTGCCTTTCTCTCGCCACTGTTCGTGCATCCCGCGACACATGGTTGACCATCCAGCCTCGGAGAGGCCAATAATCCGACCTCGTTCAAAGTCCGTTAATTGCGTGAATGGTTGTCGTCGTCGTCATGGCATCGAGATCGTTGTGTGGATTATTACACTGTACGTTCACGAGGCAGTTGCTTCCTCTCTACTGCATGGAACGTCTCGCACAGGTGTCAACTGATGAGCATATACAGGCACCCGGACACCCTGTGTCAACGCAAATGGTCATGTCCCGTGAGCATGCAACTAGTCGGAGGTAGACGAACCCCCTCCGCCCCACTAAATATGGATAGGGTTGGATAACTCCTTGTTGGTGGGGTAATTTCCATGATGCAAAGCAGTGTATGTAGTTTTTTTTTTTTATAAATGATCAAAAGTTTAAGGACACAAGCATTTCTGAATCCCCCTTTTGCTCTAATGACAGTCTCCACTCTCCGAGGAAGACTTTCCACCAGTTTCTGGTAGAAAGAAGCTGGAATTTTCCCTCCGTTCCCGCCTCGGAGAGTGGCTAGTTCAGCCGATGATGAAGGACTGTGTGGTCTGGCTCGTCGTCGACGTTCCAATTCATTCAGATTGGGGCTCTGGGCAGGCCAATACATTTCTTCGACCTCGTTGTCTTGAAAGTAGTCGTACAGACCTTGCTTTATGGCAAGGAGTATTGTCATGTTATACAGAAAACACCATCCCTGAATTGTTCCCGCAATGTTGGCATTGCACAGTCGACCAAGATAGCAACAGCAGAAACAAGCTGGCCCAGTCTGAACAATGAAAAAGAGCCCCATATCATGATCGCTGTCATGTGACATTTGGCACGTTACATGATTTATAAGGGGTGTCTCTATACTTTTGATGATGTAATGTACTGTTAGGCCCGTCGCAAATTGAGAAAGTCGCTTCTACATTTGTAGAGGCGACTTGACGTCAGAGCATCTGCAAGACGTCATAAGTTGCTAGCGCGTGAGCTCGCACGCCGCAAATTGGAGTCTCTACAGGCAACCGTTCTGTGGCGATCGCGCATGCTCCATTGTGATCTATTCGTCTCATCCATCATCTCTCATGATGGATCTTTTGACGATGTTGATCCTGCTGCCCTTGCTGCTATTCTGTTTTATTTTTAGAAGACGAAGAAGAATGCAAAGCGAATCAAAATTCCCGCAAAAGAAAGCGTGGTCCCACCAGACATTCCTCACTCGTCGTAAGGAGAAAGGGGCCTTCATGAACATTCCTGCTCTTTCGTTACGAGGCGCCGCCATGTTTATTTAGTTGAAAATGTAGAGTGGAAGGAGGATAATGTAGAACCAAAGTAGAAATTTTTCTACTGCTCTCGACTTCTACTTTTCAACGTAGAGAGGAGGAAGTGACGCGTTTCGTTCACGCTGTGCGCTTGCGCACTAAGCATCTCTCTCCAAATGTAGAGGCGACTTTCTCAATTTGTGACGGGCCTTAAATGTCACGTGTTTTTTAGCGAGCTTTGGATTCTGAAAGAATCTGTTACTTTTTTTTATAGCAAGTGTCTCAAATCGACACAGATTTAAAGATGAAATCGACAGCGTACAACAATATTAAAAGCACATTGCAGTCTATGGAGAGAAAGCAGACGTAAGTCGGGTTAAATTTTGTTTTCTTTAGCGATGCAGCGAAATGTATTTAAAAAATCCTTGCTCTCTTTTCAGGGGGAGTCTTCTGACACGAAACCTTGCCGATTTGGTTAAGAAGGAGCATTTTGTTTTGAACTCGGAATATTTGACTACACTCTTGGTTGTCGTTCCAAAGTAAGCATTAAGGAATAGAATTTTAATTTGTTAACGTTCGACAATTAATAAACAAGATTGACGCTATTTGAACGTGCTCAAGCATGCGCGACCACAACAATGTGTATTTTCGATTTACAAGGTGGCCCACATTGTCAAAGGATCGAAGAAGAGAGTCACACTCTGTTTTTCATGGAGTGGACCACCATGCGGCCCTCCATGGTGATGCATGCTTCCAGTCGCAACTTCACGTTGTTGCACGTGTCTAGGGGAATTTTGTGAAATTCCTCCGTTATTGCTTCCCGAAGCTCTGGAATGTTATGGATTTTATGGCGGTAGACCTTGTCCTTGAGATATCCCCATGACCAAAAATCGAGTGGGGTCAAGTCAGGTGAACTGGGGGGTCACTCGACTGGACCGCGTCTGCCGATCCACTGACCTGGAAATGTTTGATCTAACGAACTCCGCACAGTGAGAGCATCAATAGGGGATACACAGTGTTCACGGTAGCTGTCTCCTGTGACTGTGTCCTCAAAGAAAAACGGGCCGAGCAGTCCGTCGTAACTTACGCCGGCCCACACTGTGACACCAGGACTCTGGTTGTCTACCTCCAATTAAATGTGTGGATTGGTTGCACGCCAATACACGCAGTTGTGGCGGTTCGCATATCCTGAGACGTGAAATTTTGTCTCGTCGCTCCATTCCACATGGCGTGCGTCCTCCAGCATTGCAAGCCAAGTTTCGGCAAACTCCAATCGCCTGTCGGGATCATCTTCGAGCAAGTGATTTGTTAAGCGAGGATGATATGGCCTCGGTTTTAGATCCTTCAGGATTCTTTGAATACTCGTACGAGAAATGTCTAACCGAGCAGATAGCCGCCTTTGCGACTTGTCCTTTTCTCGAGAACTGGCCAACTCGTTTTGCAGGCGCAGTTTGTTGGCGTCAGTAACAGCGGTCTTGGGTCTACTGCGTTTACGCTCTTCAACGTTGCCAGTTTCATGAAACTTCTTGTTTACGTTCTTGATCGTTATCAACGAAGGTCCGGGTGTCCCAAACTTTGTACAACCTCACACAATCTACCTTCTCTTCCAGACTCAAATTGCTGCGCCGCCATCTTGATATGGACGATCCTCGTGATTCGCGCCTTTTTTGCATCCCCTTGCTCACATAACGCACGCAATTTGAATTGCGTCAGTCGCGCACACGGCGCTTTCAAAGATTGTATATATTAATCTGGGCCACCCTGTATAAACTATGCTTGTTGAGAGACTAAAGTTGTATGTGTCTATGTATTCTGATGCTTCAACTGCACGCAGTCATTAGTTAACGTTTCGATATTAAACATGGAACAAAGGAAAAACGTTAAATTCTGTTTTAAACTTGAAAAGATTTTGAGGACATCAAAACAGACGTTACAGCTGAACTTGGAAGGATTAAGACGGAGGACGTTAAAGCTTGTTTCCAAAGTTGTATGAACGCTGCAATAAGTGTGTAGCCTCGGAAGGTACCTACTTTGAAAAATATTAAATAGTTTTGCCAGATATATATATGTCTTGTTTGTTAAATTGCGCCAGTCTCGTTTATTAATTGTCTCACTTTGTAAAAATTGATATTTAGGCTTACTCAGTGCATTGCATTAACATCAGAAGCATGGACCTACAAACCTAGCGTCAATAAACTTCGGACACCAAGTAATTTGGCTAAAAACACAGTGAAAAGTGCATACAGAGGATTGCAGGCTAATGAAAATAGATTTACTCAGTGTACATGGAACAATATCAACATCGATTTAATGGTGTGAAATAATTTATTCAAATTTATGTAAAATTGCGTTGTCAACAGGTTTCAAAGAACTTTGTACACAAGGGGTCGCCAGCATGTAGAACTTTCCTGAAGGCTGTAGAAATGCCCAGAATGTTTTGCATCAGGCTTTAAAAGCACTGTCCACACGACAGAGCACAGTATTCGTGTTGTTTTGAACCATGGGACGTGGTAAGCCAGTAGAAACGTGTATACGGCAAAAAATTATACAGCATTTTCAGAATAACAAATCCCAGCGAGCTATTGCCCATGAATTATCAGTTCCGCTCTTTACTGTTAATGGGATCATCAAGCGTTTCAGAGAAATCGGGAAAACAGAACCAGGGACTGCACCAGGCAAGCAGCGATTATTGAATGTTAGGGACCTAAGAGCATTTCGACGTTACATTGTGAAAAACAGGCATGCTCCCATAAATGAAATGACTGTTTGGGCTCGAGAATATTTTCATATACCCATATCCGAAAGCACAGTCCGCCGTTTCATCAGAAGATGCAACTATTACTTATACGCTACAAAGAGTAAGCCATTTTTGAGCACTGTAACTAAGCGTCGCCGGGTAGCATGGGCCAGAACCCATCTAAAGTGGACCCTTGCTCAGTGGAATAGTGTTCTGTGGTCCGACGAGTCCACCTTTGCAGTGATGTATGGCAACAACAGTCGCAAGGTGCTAAGGACCAAGCACGAAAGTAATCATCCCGACTGTTACCAGAGGAAAGTTCAGAAGCCTGCATCGCTGATGGAGTAGGGCTGCATGAGCTCAGCCGGGACAGGATCGCTTCACTTTTGCAATGGCACTATTAACTCTGCTGCCTATATAAACATTCTTCAACAGCATCTGCGTCCATCCCGCCTAAAGTTGTTCAATAGAAGACCAAGCATCTTTCAGCAGGACAACGCGAAGCCTCGTGCTGCTCGGAACACCAAGGCTTGGCTACAACAGCAGCGTTTCAGGGTGCTCGACTGGCCTGCCTGCAGCCCAGATCTGTCACCCATTGAAAATGTATGGCGCATTTTAAAGCGAAAAGTCAGACAACGGAAGCCTCGAACACTGCAGCAGTTGCGGGCGTGTATTTCCGAAGAGTGGGACAAAATTCCAGTAGAAACGACGCAGAAGTTAGTGGTTCGGAGCGTCATTCGTCAGAAAGGTGACACCACTCGGTGGTAATGTGCAATAAACGGTACGGTGTACTAGTAAGTACGGAAATATCACAGTTGTACAAAAGCTCTGTGCACTCAATAAAGTAATTTTCATTTGTTTACAATTAGTTTCGTTGTACTTATCCAAAATTCTGTAGGTGTCCGAAGTTCATTGATGCTAGTGTTGTAGTAGAGATACTTCCTCCTGGTCGCGAACAATCGTTACAATCGATACCGAATGCTGATTATTAAAATTACCAACGAGATAGAGGTACAAACCTTCCTCGAGCACATCAACAGCTTCTACCCATCAATACAGTTCGCTGTGGAAATGGAGGAGAATTGCTCTATACCCTTTCTTGAACTTAGAATCACACGAAATAACAACAAGCTCGAATATGACATTTAACGAAAACCCACCCATACTGATGTGTGCCTTCACCACGATTCAAATCACTGCTGGAGCCAGAAGCTGGCAGCGTTCATTTTTATGGTGGACAGAGCTCTAAACATTTCTCTATCCAAGATCGGATTTGCGAAAGAGATAAAACACATGCGGACTACAGCGCAAAACAACGGATACGACACCAAACTCATAGACGATTTGGTACGCAGAAGAAGATTCGTAAAGCTGGTTAGAGAATCGACCACCCTCGACAACACCAGGACACTCACGGCAGGATTACGCCCGATCTTCAAAAGAAGCGGATGTGGACCTCGCGTACAATGTCCTGAGGAATCTTTTGGGGAACCGTAAAGACCAAACGCCTCCTCTATGACAATCTGGAATATACGAAATCGCCTGCAGTGTATGCCAGAAAGTTTACCGAGGGGCAACTTGCAGGAAGGTGCGGACTAGATTCAAAGAGCATAATGCCCGCACCAGGTTTGGCCGGCCAAGCATATGCTTGACACCGGACACGACATACTTCTACAAGACTGCCGTTTGTTGAGCAGGTCAGAAACAAGAATTGCTTTGGACGCCTATGAGATGTTGGAGATTTCCAAGAAGGACCCCAACCTGTTACTAAACGGAGACGCAGGCCTGATAGGAGATTCGACACTTATCACATTGCTTAAAGAGTCAAGTTGATTTTCTATATTTCATAATTTTGTATCATCGTCTACTTTCTTTGATTTTATTATTTATCTAGTTATTCATTGTAATTTGAATAATCGGCATTTGGTATCGATTGTAACGATTGTTCGCGACCAGGAGGAAATCTCGACTAGGTCCGCGCTTCTGATGTTAAGAGATTGTTTTCCCCCATTGGTCTTTTTTATTTTGTAATTTACATTTGTACTGTATTTATATTTCATTGAAGCTAATGCAGTTTATAGACATACACTCTTGTGCAAATGAATTGCGGGGATTGTTTTGTCGAAGCAAGTAAGCGTCGTCGTTATTTGCTGTCTTCTTACGACCTCGTTTTTCTTTACGTTAAGGAGAAACCGATCTGGTTTCCTGCTTCAACTCGATGACACAGCTGACGGTAGCTAAAATGATCAGTCTCTCGAAACGTCTTAAGCCCGTTTTTCATTTAGCAACTCTTTGGCGTCTCGTAATGTACGGCGGCGACTCTTGAGCCTCTTGCAATCGTCACCTGCAGAAGCGTCGTGATTACCACGCCAACGCGGTCGTTTTCCATTTAGTAACTTTCAATCGCTATCCTGAATCTGGTTTGATTTGATTGGTCGAGTCGCTGCAAACGATTGTCGCTCTCTCAAGGTGATGGAAAAAGAGGGTATCAACCACTCCGATCACGTTCACGATTTGAATTTATTAATGTATTCACAAGGGAAAAGTCACGAGAACCTGTGTCGGCGAACAGCAGCTACGTCAGCCATGATTCCCATCTGAATTGGCGAAGACAACTACCCAGAATCTGTAGCGAAGTAGATTGCACCTGATTGGCTAGATCTAAAAAGATGCCTAAAAATCGAGCCATGCTAGATCTTGAAAAGATGCGTGGCCGACGCCGAACAGACGCAGGTGCTTAACAGATGCTAATTGGAAAACGAGTGTGTTTTCAAAAAATCCAAAAAAAGACGCAGACGCCTAACAAACGCCAAACCGACGCTAAATGAAAAACGGGCTTTAGCTGTGTGTTTGTGGAGAGTTAAGATCTTCGTACGTTTCCTAAGTGTCACATCGATCTCGAACGCCAGTTTTTAAAATCTGATGAAATACTGTAGCTGCTGATGTAATGATTGCATCATTCGACTTAAAAAAACGATCAAACTGACTTTTCACGTTTGTTTTGCGTACAGGATTATGAGTAATGTAGCAAACGTGCTTTGTTTCTGTTAATTTGCACAAGGGTGTACACAGTAGTTTGGCGAAAATGTGCTCTTTGCCTAACTGGATATTTCTCAATTTCAGAGTTAATTACAGCGAATGGCAGAGTAAATATGAGAAGCTTACTGACATGGTTGTACCTCGTTCAAGTCAGTAAGTATGATTCGAGATTTGTTTTTAGTAAAATATAAGTGTCTCTCTTTTTTATTCCTCTTTTGCCATTTGGTATTGGGTATGTTGAAATAGCCCGTGGGTCTCTAGAAGTTTTACCTATCGGGGAATCGGCTTAGCTTTGTCTTCAATAATGTTAGTAAAGGGACAAGCAAAAACATCCATCCCCTTAGCAGATCGTACAACTTTGCAACTTGGGCATTGCGTTGCTACAGCCATCAGTTCTGGTGACTATTAACCCAAAAAAAAGTGTACTTCCGTTTCTTTGGCTGTATGCCATCGTTCTGGAAGATCGGACTCGAATTGAATTCCACAGAGTGCATTTTCCCAAAAATCGATAGGATGCTATTCATCCCGAAACTTTATCTCATGGAAACAAGAACGATCACAGCATGATACTTGTAATGCGTCTGAGTTTGCATGAGTTCAAACTTGGCCATAATGCTGCTGAAACGACTCAAACTGGCGTCGTAGCATGGGGTGATGGGGTAAATTCTCAATGCATAACCCACAGGTTTGAAAAATTCTGTGTTGCCAATAGTACCCTTGAAAACGAGGATGGTCGCAGCTCTCCGTTGAAAGTTGGCGAAACCAATTGAAGACATTAATCGAAGTCGACCCACGTAAATCAACACGGGGAAGTTTCCGAAGAACTCGGGGGTAGACCATTCGGGAGTCGTTCACCAGCTCGATAAGTGGTGCCCAAATTGCACAAGAACGACCAGCATTAGTCAATCGGAAAGATCGTATCTTGCTGCCCGTCACAATGGTCATGTGACAGAAGGCAAATGATCTTGGGCTATGAGATTTTGCATACGGGATGCTTCAAAAACTACAATGATGCGAAAACTGAAGTCCAGAATTCTACGCCACTTGAATTCTATGCTTGTGTCTCGCTGGCAAACATGTGTCGAGTCTGCTGGCTGTTACTTCGATTAATGAAATGTTGTTTGAAACTAGTTATTGCGTTTTAAAGTAGTCACTACACATCGTCCGTTAATTTTGCATCAACCTATTGTAAGTTAATTTTGTTTTAATGATTTTAGGTTAATATTTGAAGACCAAGAGCACGGCCTCTTTACTGTGACGTTGTTCCATAAGATTGTGGAGGAATTTAAACATCATGCAAGAGAAAACAGGTGACAAGACGTCTTGTTCGATATACTTCAGATTTTATTTTAGTTTTAATGTCAGTTATGCCAAAATCTATGATGCAATTGTTCTATGTCGTTAGGTTCATGGTTCGTGATTTTGTGTATAATGAAGAGGAGCTGACTGCTGGGAAAAATGAACTGTCCAAGCTAGCTTCGGACAAGAAAAAACAATTTGTAAGTAATAACGCGGAGCTAAGCTTTTTAGTGTGCACGGATTATTGAAATTGCTAATGGTTCTGATCTCTGATTTCTACAGGGTCCACTGGTGAGATGGCTGAAGGTTAACTTCAGTGAAGCTTTTACTGCATGGGTCCACGTGAAGGCACTTCGGGTGTTTGTTGAATCGGTGCTACGGTAATAATTGAAGTTTTTATATGAACTGATTTTTTTTTTTTTACTGTGTTGGGTGCGTTATGCAAACGTTTTAATTGTCGTAACACGAATGCTTTAAGAAAAATGCATGGTTATGGACGGTTCCCGACTTACATAAGCGGATCGTTCTTAGAGCAACAACGTTAAGACTACTTGCTCCAATCAGGAAAAGCTTTGTAAATAAAATTCGTTTGTTTTTGCATTAGTGCCATCGTAAACGTTTTCCTAATTTTCCTGGATTGGAGCTGTATAACCGAAAAGTGAAATGGTTTCAACGCATGCCGATAGATGGCAGTAGGTACCGGGTGTCCCAAAAACGAGCAACGATTTGAAAAGTCAATTAACGAAAGAAGTGTAGGCTTACTGCGTTTTTAGGAAACCAGGGAATTTATTTGCACCGAGTTTCTAAATTAGTTGCAAAATTCATCAACAGATGGCGCTGATATTTTGTAAGCTTTCTGTTCTGTCAGATTGGCATTCTATACCTCGCCCAGGATTCAAACCAAAATGTTTGCACGGGCGTCTGCGAATTTTGTCCTTGGATTGCGCCATGTTGTTGCTGCAAATGTTTATAGTTTTCCCCAGACAACAGTGCCACCTGTTGACGAAGTTTGTAACTGATTTTTGAAAGTTGGTGCAAATGAATTCCCTGGTTTCCTGCTAAGCAGAACGCAGCAGCCGTACGTTTCTATCGTCTTCCGTTTTTCGTTAATTGATTTTTCAAGTCGTTGCTCATTTTTGGGATATCCGACTTGTTTTGTGAGTTAGGGTACGAAGTTTCATCATGAAAGAAACTGTTCTCACCTGTACAGATGCGGTTTTGTTAGCTGTTGACGTTGCAATTGTGATTTTTCTGGTTGCTCTTCTGGGCCAAAACAGCACGCTTGGAGTAGATAGCAAGCTTTTGCTATATAATATGGTAACGAGAACCATTTTTCGGTATGGTATGCCTGCCTGGGCTACAATATGCAAGGACCTCCAAACATTATGCCGAGGACCGTTGCCCAACTTGGCAGAAGAGTCGTAAGAAATACGATTTTGCTGACGATTTTCGTATACCTTCCTTTGGAAATCACATCCAGGTGTTGCTGAAGAAGGACCCACAATGCATCTTATTTCCACTTCGGCTATTGTTATCAATTTGAGGAGAAGATACATTCAGGGATTTGCCGAGTGTCCCACAAACGAGGACGATTTGAAAAAAAAAAAACGGAAAGCAATAGAAACGTATTACGGTTTGCTGCTTAGGAAACCAGGAAACTTATTTGCGCCAAGTTTCAGAATTAGTTATAAAGTTCGTCAACAGATGGCGCTGCTATTCTGTTGTCAGATTGGCATTCCAACTGAGATGTTTGCATGCACGAGCATCTGCAAATTTTGCCCTCAGACTGCGCCACGTTGTTGCTGCTGCAAACTGTGGTGGTTATTATTATTTTGAAAGCGTTTTATAAGTTTCCCCCATCAGCAGCGCCATCTATTGACGAACTTTGTTGCTAATTTTGAAACTTGGTGCGAATGAATTACCTGGTTTCCTAAGCAGAACGCAACTAACCGTACATTTCTATCACCTTCCGTTTTTCAAATCGTCATTCATTTTTTGTGACAGGTTGTAAAGTTAGCGACGAATAAGAAGTCGGAGAACGACAAGTGTTTTTGTTTTTATTTATATTTATTTTCTACCTTTTATCGACAGATACGGACTTCCTGTAAATTTCCAAGCAATGTTGCTTCAACCACCAAAGAAATCGGTGAAGAAGTTGCGAGAAGTGCTTAACCAGTTGTATAGCCACTTAGACACGAGTGCTGTTCAAGGCTCTTCCGATGTTGGTTACTTGTTTTTGTAATCGAATACGAATGCTTGTGACGTGTGTTGACGAGAACTGTACCGTTTTAATTTTGTCGTTTTCAGATTTCCATGGACATTCCAGGATTAGCGGTCGGCCAGCAAGAGTATTATCCGTACGTTTATTATAAAATCAACATAGACATGATCGGAAGTGAACAGAAGATGTTTTAAAAATGATGATTGTCGTATTATGTTTTTAATAAAGCAAATATTACTTACGGAAGGGAAGGAGAAAACATTGTTTCGTTAACCTGGCACTGTACGTTTCGTACGGAACTGATTTTGTATTATACTTTTGGAAGTCTGTTAGACATAATGTGCAACTTTGATTTAATTAGGCAATCGGGGATATTTAATTTTTTTTGACATTCCTTTTAAAGTAGTCGGACCTTTAAAATGATTGAGAATCTTGAAAGGAAAATAATTTACGCAAGACGGAAATTTTTATTTTTAAATATCTAGAATAATAATATTATATTAATAATAGAATGTGAATAGTATAACCGAGATCTAAGTAACGTTAACTATCTGTTGTGTTCTGTATATAAGTCTATAGAAGCATGCAGTTTGAAACGCATGTGCACGTGTCGAAGAAGAAAGCCAATTACTTACTATGAGCATTCCAAAATGATTTTTTTATTTAATTGAAAGTGGATCGAATGTGTATTCCACTGTGTCGCAATCCAGTATTTTGTAATATATTGTAAAATATTGTACGTAATAAAAACAGAATGCTGTTGTATAAAATTATTTATAAATCTTTCTGTAGATTGAATAATAAATTTTAAAATGATGTTTATTGTTATTGAGCGTGGTGCTTTTTTTGCTATCTTGTAGATGTCATCATTATTAGAAATTTACACTGAGCGAGCACATTATTATGACAATGCGCACACAGACGTCGCCACAATGTTGCTAGCGGGCTGGACCAATATATAAAGGGAACCAGAGTGTCGTCGACAACAGTAGACGTGCTATGGAGCGAGTATCAGCGAAACTGCAGCATTCGTGGGGTGCTCGAGAGCAGCCGTCGTCAAAGTACTGGGTGGGCAAGAAATAACGTGAGGTGTTCTAGAGCTCGCTAGCGGGAATTCTATTAGGCCAAATGCAGTACGTTTTGGTGTATATACTTAGTGGAACATGCAGTTTCGATTTCTGCAAAAAAAAAAAAAAAATAGTACCAAAAGTCGCCATAGGGGGCGCTTATTTCAAGAAAACAATGAATACCTAATTGTCAAATGAACAAATACCGTACAAACCAACTTTAGTAACAACAATAAACAAATGTGTTTCAATATGACCAGTGTGCTGTTCCAATAGCTGCATGCGCTACACGACATTTTCTACGGCAGCTCGCAGCATATCTGCATTAATTAGTCTGATATGTGACGTTAGTTGATCCTTTAAGGTTGAGAGGTCAGGAACGTGTGCTTGATACACAAGGCTTTTCAAATATCCCCATAACCAAAAATCACAAGGGTTGAGATCAGGCGACCTGGGTGGCCATACCGTCGGAAATGCACGACTAATTATTCTGTTGTCGGAAAAACGTTCTCGCAAGATCTGCCGTACCCGACCTCCGATTTGCGGTGGCGCACCATCCTGCATAAAAATGGTAGAATCCAGACAACCCTTTGCCTGCAATCGTGGTATCACAAAATTCTCAAGCACATCGGCATACCTGGCAGAGTTGACGGAACAAGTCACCGGTCCGCGGAGACTGATTTCTTCAAAAAAGTACGGGCCAATGATGAAAGCAGCAGTAAAGCCGCACCATACTGTTAGTTTCGGTGAATGCATAGGAGTTGGCAGACACACTTGTGGTTTGATGCAGCCCAAATACGGCAGTTGTGGGTATTAATATCACCATTCAAATAAAAATCTGCCTCATCACTCCATAAAATTTGCCATGGCCATGCATCATCCACTTCCATACGTGCTAAAAATCTCAACGAAACGTCGGTTCGGGTACGTTCATCTCCAGGAAGCAATTGTTGAACAGGTGTGAGTTTATAGGGATAAAATGTCAATATCTTATGCAATATTTTCCTCACCATCGAATATGGGATACCTGTTTGGTGTGCTATTGCGTGTGCACTGCTGGTACCCTGCACAGTAGTCATCTCCTGTTCCACAACAGCAGTTCTAACTTCTTCGACGTGTTGCTACCTGATTCGTTTACGTCCCCGGCCTGGTTGCACTCCTAGAGTTCCGGTAGATTCAAATTGTTCAATCATTTTCCGTAAGTTAGTTATGCTCATCGGTCCTCTTCGTAACGTTTTCAATCGCCGGAATTCACGAAGGGCAGCACTTGCATTGTCGCTCTTCTGATAAAACAACATGACTAATAACGCCCGGTCAGGCAGAGTAAGCGTCATCATCAGGCCATTCGTTCGTGAATGATGGGAAATCCTCAGCCTTGCCGTTTATTGTCATGATTGATCAACACGGAACGTGCTTATGCAAATGTATTCATTGGTTTCTTGAAATAAGCGCCCCCTTTGGCGACTTTTGGTATTATTTTTTTTTTTTTTAAAGATAATTTTTAAGAGGCCCTTACAAATGGAAGTCATGAGGAGCAAAGGCAGGGCTATTTGATAAGCAGTATGCCCTCGTAATCCCAGAAGACTGATCATCCTCCTACTGCCGTCAACACAGTAGATGCTGAGAAAGTTCAAGTAGGATGTCCATATAGCCGTAAGCCCTGACTTGCTCCAAGCGATTTCATTTCTCTATCCACTTACTTATTGACTTCCCCTCATATTTTCACCATGGCAACTGATAGACTCTTCCTGCAAACCTCTTTGGCGCTTTGTATACACTCCAGAGGTTTTTGGTGGGTCACATTTACAACAAGGTTGGGTGAATATGGTGAGGCCGTGCGTTGTCATTAAGAAAGGTTGACTTTACCGATTTCCTCCAAGTGCTGCAAAATGGCTGTATGATGGATGCCAGACTCCACGCCAGCACATGTGATGTCAGATGGTGATAATGGGGGCTAAAGAATGGTGGTGTCAAATGGCAACCATCACCTGTCATGCAAATGCAGCACCGCTCATCCGGTTGCCATGACAACCGATTGTTTAAACAAAATGGTGGACAGCGATGTGTCGACCAAAGTGGAACAACGAATAATCATCAAGTTTCTCCACAACGAAGGTGTGAAAGCATTTGAAATTCATCAGAGACTTCAAAGACAGTTCACCGAGTCATGTTTGTCTCGATCATCCGTCTTTGCTTGGTCCAAAAGTTTGAAGGATAGCGAGAATCCACCGGCAATGAACCTCATAAGGGAAGGCCAGCAACTGCTGTCCATGATGGCATCATCGCACGAACAAATGAGCAAATGGTAAGGGACAACAGGTGGATTCATGTCCTAGAATTGGCTTCAATACTGAACATCAGCACTGGCTTTTCGATAACAATTTGTGTTTTATGATACATCGGTTACGGATTCAATGCGTTTGCCTTCTCTGGCAACACAAATTGCTGCTCGACGGCAATTGCATCGTTAATCTTCTGCTCCAGCTCTACCAGAGTTCCACACTTTTCACGGCATACCACCTCCTTTAGATATCCCCAAAGCCAGAAATCCAATGATGTCAGATCAGGTGACCTGGTTGGCCACTCACACAAAGTGCCACGCCTTCCAATCCAACCATTAGGGAACATTTGGTTCAACATGGTTCAGGTTACCAACGCATAATGTGCAAATGCACCATTTTGCATAAAAATAAGGCGGCCTTCTACTTCAGGTGCACCATTGCGCGTTGTTTTGCTAAAGAATTCGTCACGGCAAAACAATTATTAGTTTCATGAAAAAATGTAACACACTTTTGAATCACCCGACATATGCTCGAATTTCTTTTTTTGTCGTCTCGATCCATCCAAGTTTTCAAGCCACAGGCCGTATAAAAGCTTGGTTTTTAAGATGGACCACGAATTGATCGATAGCTTGGATGCCATTTTGTGAAAACTTAATGGTGCAAGGGACTGTGGGATTGGGGGTGGTCGGTTGGCTCGCTGATCAATGGAGTTAAGCAACTTTAGGCGCGGCCAGCTGCTGGCTAGGTGACAGCCAGTGGCTTGAGGACCACTGCTGGGTGGGACAGCTATTTGGGGCCCAGCTGTTGCGGGGCTTTAGTCTGACCCATTAGCCAGTGCTTTGTTCATCCGCCAGCAGCTCTTCCATCATGAACCCCCCCCCCCCCCCCGTGCTTCGCAGGGCACGTTAAGCCGTACTGTCATCTCGTAGCAGTCGTTAGTTACTGGGATGGCACAAAACTCCCTCGAAGGAGTAAGTGCCGCAGATTATCGTTCTGCGGTAATCTACCCTCTGTACAAGATAAGATAAGGGACTATGCGAAGGAACGAATCTAGATTGGCAAGATTGATCGAGTTCTCCGAACAGGATTCAGTGAATCGAGTTTGCCTTCGCTTGACTGTGCCGTTGATTTAGTTCGAATCCAGATTGTCAGCGTTCGCATTTCAAAATTCGAATCTAGTTCATGCTACCGATATAGATTCAATTATTATGACCACCTGACATGTTTATGCGAATGCACGCACGGACATCGCCACAATGTTGCTAGCGGGCCGGACTAATATAAAAAGGGAAGCTGAGTGTTGTCGACAACAGTAGACGTGTTCCATTCTTCAACTATGGGTAAACGACGCGATTTTACAGCCTTCGAACGCGGGATGATTGTAGGTGCTCGGAGCTATGGAGCGAGTATCAGGGAAACAGCAACATTCGTAGGGTGCTCGAGAGCAGCCATCGTTAAAGTATTTAAACACTGGACGGTTAGCCGGAAAACGGGCTCTGAATGTTCGTGTTGTGGACGCCCGCGGATGGTTGATGATCGGACAGAACGGAGACTGTCAGGACTGGTCAAGAATAACCGAAGGGCAACTGTGCATCAAATCACTGCTCACCTTAATCAGGGGTCCTCCAAAATGGTCTCTGAATGCACTGTCCGCCGCACACTGCATCACATGGGATACGAAAGCCGAAGACCTGTCCGCACATCTTTGCTGTCTGCAGCCAACGAAATGATTCAGATTCGCTCAGGAGCACAAGGACTGGACTATCGAGCAGTGGAAACAAATCGTGTAGTCTGACGAGTCACGATTCCAGTTACATCGTGCAGACGGCCACGTGAGAATCTGGCGGAAACGGCACGAAAGCATGGACCCCGCATGCACGAGTACAACCCTTCAGGCCGGTGCGGGCAGTGTTATGGTCTGAGGAATGTTTTCCTGGCATGCGTTGGGTCCGTTAATACGTGTCGAATAACGTCTGGATAGCACAGCATACCTCCGTATCGTTGCCGATCAAGTCCACCCTGTCATGTTGATGGCGTACCCCAATAGAGATGGCTACTTCCTTCCAGCAAGAGAATGCGTCATGCCACAGAGCTCGTATTGTGCAGGAGTGGTCATGAGGGAGACTTTACCTTACTTCGGTGGCCTCCACAATCCCCAGATCTCACTCCAATTGAGCATTTGTGGGACGAAGTCGAACGAACCATCTCGTGGAAGCAATGCCATGAAGAATCACCGCAATATTAAAGGCAAAAGGTGGCCCAACGAGATACTGACAGGGTGGTCATAACAATATGCTCACTCAGTGTATAATCTTACCACATCCTCCATACAGCCCGGATCTCTCCCCTTGTGACTATCATCTTTTCGGACCTGAAGATTTCTACAGAACTGGTAATCCAGATGCTTCCAGAACGCTGGAAAAAATGTGTAGAGAAGGAAGGGGGGGGGGTCTTTGAAAAATAACTTGTGTGTGGTTTTTTTTATAGTTCCAAGTCAAATTTTTCTCTACCTGTAACATTTGGGGGGGGGGGGGTAACAGACTTTTGACTCACCCTGTTTACTTAATAACATAAAAAAGAAGCAAAATCTACAGTAAACAGTTTTTTTTCAATTGAGATCAATATCACTCATAGAATTCCTACTTGGCATTAGCACAAAATTTCACATGATACAAGATGAAAACACAGTATCCACCCTCCCAGTTAAAATGGAACCATCCACTTACTTTCCCATGAAGCCCCAACTCCAACTTTCAGTTTCGTTTCTCTTGAAATATTATTTTAAAAAATACACCACGAATTATATAAGATATCTTATATCATCCATGAGCATCAGATTTAGGAAGACATCCAAACAAGTGTACATTACCTCATTAAAACGAAATTTCCAATGAAACTCGTGCTTCTTCTTCCCTCCATTCTTCATTCAGTTTTTTTTTTGTTTTTTTTTTCAAATCCCCGTTCTGTTAGTTTGACGCTCGAGTGTTTCGTGTCGAAAAACTCGACATGATCGTTATCATTTATTCCTTATTCTATTGAATATGATTAGATTGTGAAACTCATTGTTATTGTGTGAAGGAGCCGTGCGGGAACTAGATGCAGCAGATTGGCTTGCTTCGTTAATTAGCTAATTGTCTTCTGCTTTCGTGAAATCATGTCAGAAATGAAGGTACATTTTTTTTATTTTTTTAATAATAATAATATATAATAAGTTGAATAATAGTTATTTAATGGTTAAATTAGAAAATTTTGTAGAGAACTAGATAATAATAATAAAACTAATTAATAGCTCTTTGTTAATTAACCATCTCCCTCTTACCAGTTCAATTAAGATGAAATTCTTACCATATGTATTGGGAGAATTTGAAATCATGAAATTGATTTTTCACATAAAAATTGTTATTTTCTCCAATGAGATGTAAAAATGTATTTATGCTAATAGTAATAATAGTTTGAAGTTTTATTTCTAATTTTGTATTCTCATTACATCTCCTCTAGTTTCTTTTATAAAAAATTCAGAGCTTCTCATCTCATATTTCAGTCAATGCAAATGGGGGATCAGCAACAAACTGAACAGAAAAATAATGTTTGGGATCACCCTGCATTGTAGCTGTAGCATATGCTTATGAAGTTTCTTTTATGTGTTCATTTGTATGGGAATAGCACACGTATATCCATAAAAACAAATGGAAATGTTAACTATCTCTGCATTGCGTGATGACTGATCATGCGACCAAGATAGTTGAGTTTATTTTTTAAAGACTGGGGGGCTATGCCCCCCAAACCCCCCCTCTAATCAGTTGACATGTACCCTATTTCTATTTAGTCACAGTAGATGGCTAAGCAGTGATGGCTAAATTTCATTTGATCAGTCATTGCGCCAACGCGTGATTAGACTGGTGAACCCGTCGGAAAGGAGATCCAGGGTTGTTGTTGACACCAGGATCGAATGGCAGCTTTGGCCCCTCTTTTGCACAACGATAATACCTGCCCGCACACGAACGCCACACGCCGGACGCGTTGCAGCGCCTACATTTCAAAGATGAAAAATGCAGGGAGAGACCAATGGAGAGACGGCACGTAGCAAGGAGCGCAAGAAACCGAAGCAGATTAGTCTGCTACGGGCAGTTGAACTGCATGTGTGTGAAAACTCACGTCAAATAGAAGGGCAAACCGTCAACGCTGAATTTTAGGAAGCTGTTTTGAACTGCTTACTGCTGTGCATCTTATGTGTTTGCCTGCAGATATCCAGGAGTGGAAAGTGGAGTCTGTTGTATGACGACGCACGCCCGCATATAGCGATTCGTGTACGGCCAATGCTATATAACTGTTATCGCACGTCCACTGTACTTGTCTGATCTGGCGCCTGCAAACTTTTTTTTGTTCCCTTGCCTCGAGAAACGTGGGCGATACATTTTTTTGATTAGCTTTGTACGAGAGAAAGCTGACGTAGTTTTTATTAATAATCAATGAAAAATTTAAGTGAATAAACGAAGAAACAAATTAAATCAACAATTAATTTAAACGATGTTTACCGTATTTTTGCACATATACTTCACGGGTTATACACTTTTTTACATCCGAGGAGGTGGTGTGGGATATACAGGGTTTGTCTGAAAAGTAATGTCAGTGATTTTACTGTTAAGCGAATATACGTTGCAGCACGCTTAGAGCGGTGGGGATCGGTGGAGAGAGGAGTCAGTTTACACATGCGCAGTTGCTCACTCATATCCGACCATCCGGAGAGTAAGGACAGGCATTTTCGTGAAGCTTGTTTTCGTCTCCCGTGCAAGCCATGATGCAGTGCTCGATTGAGCAAAGGATTGCCATCAAGTTTTGTGTGAAACTCAGCAAGTAGAAGTGCTCAAGAGATTCAAACGAAGAGTTTATCGCATCCAGCCCAACTTTGCGGACGATTGGAAACTTCACCAATGACAACGCACCGACTTCCTCGTGTCCCGCTTCCTGGCCGATTCAAAAGTGCCAATGGTTCCCCAGCCACCCATACATGGCTGACGTGGCTTCCCCCAACTTCTTCTTGTTCCCGCGCTTGAAAACTCCCATGAAAGGACATCATTTCGGGACAGTTGACAAAGTCAAAGAGGCTTGACCAAGGCTCTAATGGACATTCTGGAAAAGGCCTCCGTGACGCTTTTGATACCTGGAAATCTCGCTGGAAGTGACGTATCGATGCAGGAGGAGCCTGTTTTGAAACCTTTTAATGTATTGTACCAATCGGATCAATAAATATCTTCTAATCGACTCACTAAAGTTACTTTTCAGACAAACCCTGTACAGGGGTGCGGGTTATACAAGGGTTTAATTTGAATGTTTTTAAAATATTTTTATAGGTCGGCATCATTGGAGGTTCAGGTCTTAACAATCCAGACATCCTTGAATCAAGAGCAGAAGTCTACGTCAAAACTCCGTTTGGAACTCCATCAGATGCCTTAATCGAAGGCACTATCGATAGCGTCCCGTGTGTCCTTCTTGCAAGGTGAAACATTGGTAATTAACGTGAAATTAAACGAAAAATGAATTTGCAGATGGATCAAATAATAATAACAAAGTCTTTCCCTGATAAACAAGTCAAATAGATACATACGATTTTTTGTATTACAATCTCCATCTCAAAAAGTTTTTATATGCTGAACCACAGGGTGGCGCTAACATCAGTCATATTGAAAATTGCGTCTACGAGAGAGAGAGAGCTCAATGAATTCTGTGTTTTTCACGAAACTAAATCGCCGATTAGCGTGCAGAGGAGACTTAAAAATGAGTGTGAAGGAGCATCAAATGTTTGTAGGACGAGTTTATAGAGACAAGAAGCGTTCCCTAACATCCAAGAAGTAGTAGGCCTAATGTGAGTGATGAAATGACAGGCTGTCAAGATTTTCAACGAATTCCTTGCAAATTACAATGACATACCGCAGAGCAGAATGGTTAAAGTTCTACACAAGAGACTTCGTTTGTGTGCTTATAAGGTGCAAATCATTCGAGCCTTGCAACCAAACAACCGCCCCCATTATCAAGTTTTGCTATCTTAAACGTGTGCGTTTTTCGGATGAGGCCACTTTTCAGCTATCCGGGAAGGTGAATAAACACAAGGCTCGAGTATGGAGGTACGTCAAACATGAAAGGAACAATCCCAGAGTTAGCGATTGGTGTGGCCTAATGCACGATAAGACCAATCGTCAGTTTTGCTTACTCTCCAGTAAAGGGCCAGTTTATATGGATGTGCTGCAGCAGCGCCACAATTACAGGAATACCAGCCATGGGTAATTTGTCACAGGACATAGGTCCACCACATTGAGCATTATCAGTTCGTGAATTCCACAATTCAATTATATCAGGTTGTCATTCTAAATTTTCTCGCGATGACATGGTTGAGTGATACATGCAGTAGTACCCGTTTAATACGATTTTCCGCATAATACACAATACCGGTTTGCAGTAGCCAAATGTGAAGAAGCTGGGATGAAGATCAGTGTGGCTAAAACCGAGGTTCTGGTCCTTTCAAAACAGCCTGCTCAGTGTGCTCTCCATGTTAGGGGAGCCTCATTGAGACAGGTGGAGAAATTCAGGTATCTCGGGATTGCATTCACGAGTGATGGACGGCAGGAGAAAGAATTGGATGCTCTGATCGGTGCAGCAAGCTGTGTCAGACGTGAACTGTGGCGATCCGTGGTAACGAAACGCGAGCTGGGTAACAAAGCCAAGCTCTCCGTCTTCAAATCTATCTTTGTCCCCATTCTCACCTATGGTCATGAGGCTTGGGTAATGACCGAAAGAGTGCGATCGTGGGTACAAGCGGCCGAAATGAGATTTCTGAGCTGTGTGGTAGGTGTTACCCTACTAGATAGAGTGTACAGCAGCACAATAAGGGAATCTGTAGGTGTTGAGCCGCTACTTCTCCGCATTGAGAGATCTCAATTGCGCTGGTATGGCCACGTGATACGGATGCCGCAAACTAGTCTTCCTAGGCAGTTGTTATTTTCCAAGCCGGTGGGTAAGAGACTTAGAACCAGGTGGCTAGACTACATGGAGAATCTGGGATCGAGTCGCTTGGATATTACCAGGGAGGACATGCGCCTGATGGCAGAAGATCGCGATCGCTGGAGATCCTCCATAGGGCTGCTGCCCCCGCTGGGTAAGTAAGTACGCGTTTTCTTCTCGGCCCCTCAACTTTAAGTACATTTTTCATACAATCTATCCTGTTAATACGATCGTTTTTCCCGCATATAACCCTCCTTCTTGCCACCGTCTGTACTTTGAGCTCGTGTATGCCATGGTTACTATCAATGCCGCAGGCAGAGTGCATACGCATCTCCATGTTCCTGCCTCGTATACGCCCTCTTCAGTTGTTTTGTTCTAATTCATTTGATCCATCACTGCTAGTCAAAAATATCCTTATTTCAAGTAGATTATCACATATTTACATTTATAATGACAAGGTATATGATTAAAGTATAATTATCAGGTCGTTGCATATCAAATGTCGGATTTCGAGATGGGTTCCGTGCTTCAGCTTTGTTTCCACGTTTAGTAGCAAGTACCCGTAACAAAGTGGTACGTTCCCAGAGATAAACCTATCAGCGACCAGCCGTTTGAAATCTGCATGTCTGCGATGATATTTAATAGCGTTTGAACCCAAGCGAAGATAGTTATGTCTTCGTACGAATTACAAGTTCAGGTTGAATCAAACTGCATCCAACGCCTTTCGAAACATCAATAAGGTATTCGGTGTAGGCACCATATACATTGATTCCGAAAATTTCGGGCGGGAGTGACGGACCTGACAAATGAGCCACGCAGCAGAGCACCCGACGTGTTGAATGACGCTGATCTGAAGCGATCTGTGGAAGAGGACCCGTCAAAAACTGTTCTGGACCTTGCAGGGGATTATGCTGTATCGGCGTCGAGTGTCGGTAGTCACATAGGAGCATTGGCAAGGTGAAAAAGCAGAACTTATGGAAAACCAATATGAGCATCGGTTGGAGGTGGGTACGGAATTGCTTTTGCGCCAAGAAGAAGCGGGTATTCTTGATAGCATTGTCACCTGCGACAAGACTATACGACAATAAGAAACGTTCAGAACAGTGGCTGGATGCTGATGAACCCCCGCAACAGTTCCTTAAACCCCTGTTGCACCCCAAGGAAGCTCATGGTTACAGTTTGGTGGAAAATCTGCAGTGTAGTGCATTCCAGCTTCCTGCAGCAGGGGTAGACGAACACCGCTGCGACATACTGTCGTGAACTGCATCGTATGCACACAAAACTGTGTCAGCAACAACCTGCACTTGTGCATCGCAAAGGCATCCTTCTGGTGCATTTCAATGCACGAACGACCGTGCAGGCGCTACAGGCTCTGGGCTATGAGGTGCTTCCACACCACCAAACTCTCCGGACCTCTCGCCTGTCGACTACCAACTTTTCCAGAGCCTGGACAATTTTCTCTGGAGGAAAAAATTCCTAACCCAAGCAGACGTCGAAAACGCATTCTGGGAGTTTGAGTCCCGTGACCATGGATTCTATCGGAGAGGGCTCGAGAAGCTGCCAAATCAGTGGCAACAATGTTTGGATTGCAATGGGGATTATTTCGAATAGCACGTGTGAAGGTGTCCTTTCTAGAGGGCCCATTAAAGATGATCTCTGCAATCCGACATTTGATATGCAACGACATTTGATTCATTTCACCTCGTAATTTTGTGAATCGTAAGGTTAAGAATTTTTTTCCATTTACGTTCACGTATCGTCATTTTATTACATTAACTTAGACACGGCCGTCAGCATGATATTATGCCAACCAATGTAAATTACCGTGCCAACATTTGGGCTTTGAAAGATGTAGGATGCACTCACATCATCGTCTCAACTGCTTGCGGGTCCCTTCAAGAACATATCAAACCTGGGGATTTAGTTTTTATCGATCAGTTTATAGATAGGTAAGTATGTCAGTTTGTAACTCCTTTGTTAGCTCGCTTGGTTTTTGCTTTCTTTAACAATTGGGTTCGAATGGGATCCAGAGTTTTATTTTAGCGAAGGTTTTGTCCCGAAGGCAAATAGGGGACCAGCAACAAATTGAACAAAAAAAATAATAATGCTTGAAATGCATTGTAGCTGTAGCATATGATTATGAGGCTTGTTTTACTTATTTGTTTCCTTTTCTTTGAGAATAGCAGTCAGGGATTTCGGGCTTTCCGCCCAAGCGCGCAAACGACATTCCAGCACGTCCACTGATCTTCGATGGGGTTCAGATCGGGGCTCTGGGCAGGCCAGTCGAGTTCTCGAACCCCGTTTTCATCAAACCACGTACCTACAGCCCTTGCTTTATGGCAAGGTGCGTTATCGTGCTAAAACAGAAAAGGGTGATTGCCAAAGTGATGCCCGAGAGATGGGAATGTTGCGTTGTCCAGAATGTCTTGGTAACACTCTGCGTTTAGATGTCCGTCCACAGAAATGATTGCACTCCACACAATCACCGACCCTCCGCCGAACTTCACCATGGGCACAACACAGCTTTGCAGATAACATTCGCCGGGATTACCCAAACCCGTCCATCCGACTGCCAGATGGTGTAGCGGGATTACTCCATTCAACCATTTGCTATTGATCCAGAGTCCAATGTCGTCTCTCTTGCACCACTGCAATCTCCTCGCTGCGTTGCTGGTGCTGACTTGAGGTTTGTGGGCTACCGCTCTGCCATAAAAAAAAAATTGCATGCAGTTCCCTGCGAACAGTCAGGGTGCTCACAGTTGATCTTGTCAGTCCATCAAGCGATGTGTGACGGTTTGCAGTGACCACTTTACGCAAGAGCCCTTTGGTCTCTGGCCGACATGATCTTGGGTCTTCCAGTCCTAGGCAGGACATTTGTGGTGCCTTTCTCTTTCCATACCCGGATAACGTTGTGAGCGGTCAATTTCGGGATGTTTAGGAGGGTTGATGTCTCTCTAACAGTTTTGCCTGCGAGATGGCACCCAACAATTGTACCTCTTTGGAAGTCTGGAAGCTCTTTTCTTTGAGATATTCTTACAGCATTCACACAAGCATTATTTTTTTTTGTTGTTCAATTTGTTGCTGGTCCCCCCCTATACATTCTACGGAGGGTTGATTCAGATAAAATGAGACGACTTTAAACGCCGCGTATGACCTTGACGGAATGTGATTTGCATGACTCGTCCACTATTCATGGGGATTAGCTTTGTATACACTTGTTGCTGTTATTTGGGACATTTCGTGCTGAAACATGGCTTCCAAAATCACAGCTTTTTGGGAAGAGTATATGTGTGGCCTTTCCGACTCTAACTTCAGTCTTTCGTGCATTGTGGAATTATGCAAACGAAATGGTATTGCGGTCTCCAAAGCTACTGTGGGCAGGTCGAATAATCAAAAAGAACAAATTGCGACCATCTAATGAACGTGGACGAGCAGAGAAGCAGACCAGAAACAAGCCCCAGCCAACACGCCCAACTCAGGTGGTTCGAGAAATCCCCATACAGAGAAGTCTAGCCCAAAGGAAAGGTATTTCAGAGGCAACAGTCTCCAGAATAATTCATGACAATCTTGGGCTGGAGCGACGTCATAAAGCGCGTGGTCACACAACTGAGTGACTGAACACATCTGAACACTGCCAAGTCATCTGTGGCTTACTACAGGAAGATGGAACAGGAGACGGGCATACGAGTTATTCCCTTCTCTCGTGCGCCTGTAAAATCTCCTGACGCATCACCGATGGATTTCTGTGGTTTTGGTCTCCTGAAACGACGGCTCGGAAGTCGCCGACCAAGAACCGTTGATGGGCTATGGAAAGTGTGTCAGCAGGTGTGGAACGAACTTCCCACGGAGTCCCAACTCAAACTCAGCCTACTTCAGTGGAAATTACGGTGCCGGGCGATAGTCCAACAACGTGGTTCTCACATCGAACACAACCGATGGTGGCGCCATGGTATTACACCATCGTAACAGAACTGCAAAGTCGTCTCATTTTATCTGAATCAAGCCTCTGTACTTATCGTAATTTTCGGCAGTAGCGCCGCGGCGTTTCTGTTAATAAAAGTGAAAATTTTGGTGTGTGCGGAGGTTTTACAAAAATTAAAAAAAAAAATAAAAATTCTAGCCACGATTTTAGGCCTACTTCATATCGTTCTTTCAACGATATAAAATGACTAGTGACAATATATTACTTGATTTATTTTTATTGATGAATTCACATCCTGTTAATTAAAAATCCTTGGGGCTGACTATCAGAAAGATTCACGAGCACATGCGCGGGGCTAAACGGTCACGAGAACGCTTGAGAAGTGTTAGAAACACCAGTATTATACGCAAGGGCACGGTGGAGTATATCTTCACCGTGAGCAGAGTATGTTTCAAATTCGCCAAAGCGACGTGCAAGCTATACAGCAGCTTTTAAACTAACAGCCAAGATTGAAAAGGCCTAAGAGCAATCGTGCAGCAGCGAGGCAGTTAGGACTCGACGAAAAATGTATTCGGTGCTGGAGGAAATGTATGCAGAAATATATTACACGAGGGGCGATTGATAAATAAGGTCTCCATGGCTGTAACTTTTTTATTTGTTAACCGATTTTCAAACTTCTTTTTGTATCTTATACTCACGTTTGTCCTCTATGTAATGCACTATTCACTTTTCGACATAGTCCCCATCCCTTTCCACGCATTGCGCCAACGCGTGACCACTCGGGTGAACCCGTTGAAGAGGAATTCCGGCGTTGTTGTCGACACCAGGATTGAATGGCAGCGTTTACCCCGCCGTCAGAACCAACTCTTGTCCCTTAAAGGGCTCTTTCTTCTTTGGGAAGCGGTGAAAGTCGCAATGTGCAAAGTCTTTCATTTTTGAACTGCAGTTTTTCATCTTTGAACTGTAGGCGCTGCAACGCCTCTGGTGTGTGGTGACTCGTGTGCGGGCGGACATTATCGTACTCCAGGAGAGGGTCCAAAGCTGCCATTCAATCATGGTGTTTTCATGTCGAAAAGTGAACAGTGCATTACATAGAGGACAAATGTGAGTATAAGATATAAAAAGAATTTTGAAAATCGGTTAACAAATAAAAAAGTTACAGCCATGGAGACCTTATTTATCAATCGCCCCTCGTATGTACGAAATTAAAAATTTTTTCCCACTCAAATGCATATTACTTTTATTGAAGCATATAAAAAAACTGTTTTTAGATTACCGATAGCGTGTGTGGTGGGGGGGGGGGGGGGGGCGTATCAGCCGCCGCGACGTTACTGCCGAAAATTACGGTACTTTGTAGGATACATGAAAGAATTCTATAATTTTAGGCCTCTTGAAGGAGATGTTTAGCATGTTTGGTAAAAGTGATCTTAGCAGTGTCAAATAGTTAAATTGCTGACGAATGTTAACATGAAGACTATTTTCAGTTTAAATTTGTCAACATACAGTCAAATCCCGTTATAACGAATACCATTGTAACGAAGTTTTCACTATAACGAAGTTTTTCTGTGGTCCCGGCAAAAATCCTATTAATTTAATACTATTATGATTCCGCTATAACGAAATCTTTATAACGAAGTTTTCACTGTAACGAAGCAAATTTTCGGTCCCCACAGCGTTTTAATTTCATTATAACGAAATTTTATTTCGAACTTGCATTTTGTCCTACACCAGAGAGAGGCCACTTGGCTTCTTGTGTTATTGCCGTTGTGATCGCTGATCAACTGGAATAGTTTCCACCTTCACCAAGAGAGGGCGCTGCGGTCGCTATTGGTTTCCTCCAATCAGAATACTCGTCGCCCGTTGGTGCAGCATCGCAGTGATGGGGGATATAAAAGGGCCACTTTCGCATGGCAGTCAGTTTCAATTTCGAATCTCTACATCTCTACACTCTGTGACAATCGACGACTGCTAAGACAAATACATTCCGTAAGTACCCATTCTGCATCACCAACTGCTATTTCGGACATTTTTTTTTTTTTAATAGCATTTGATAATTTTTAATTTTCTTTTTATAATTACACATGATATGTACAGTACTTAATATAAATCGGTATCTTTTTAAAACAGTAGCGAAAACTTGTACCGATATTGGTTTCAATTTCGACATAAGACTCTCGACTGCTAACTTTGTAAGTACGGTAACCCATTTCGTATTTCATTAATTGCCATTTTGGCTAGCATCGTACATGTATTTTAAAAACGGTAGGGAAAAATTGTACAGGGTTGTGCATAACCTTTTGCTAGGGGTCTGGAAAATAAACAAAACTAAGTGGAATGTTCTGCGGTTGATAATCAAAAAGTACGTTTATTTCTGCTTTTATCACATCAATATTTAGTGTGGCCACCACCTGCTTCTCGAACAGCACGCATCCGTTTTTCCACGCTTGGCTTTAATTTCTTGTGCAACGTTGACACAGCTGCGACGTCTTTTGCCACTGTTATTAGCAATGATGTTTTTGCTTTCCTGTGATAATTTCTCGGGCCTACCCTCAGCAAATTCGGCATGGCAGTTATCGTAACCTTTCTTCCAATTGTCCGTCACCCATCTATCCGATCGGTTTAACTTGTTCGCAACCCATTTGCGATTAATAAAAGACGCACCTGCTTCCATTGCCTCTCGATATGCATTTGCACGAACTCTATCCATGAAACGCTGCTCTTCACTGTCATTTATTAAATCAGCCATATTTGTTTGATACCAATAGACGCACAATGAACTACTCTCTGCCGAAGCGTCATAAGAGTGTGCTACAACGCTGCGGTTTAAGTCGCAGCCCCCTAGCAAAAGGTTATGCACAACCCCGTACATGAACTTGAAACTTAAAATTTCTTTTTAGGTGTGCAAAAAATGTCTGGCGAAAGCAACAAGAAACGACGACAATTCACTTTAGGTGAAAAAGTCGAGATAATCAAAGACGTCGATGTGATCAAAAATTACAAAGATTTGCACAGGAACAAAACGAAACCGACGAGCGTGTTTTTCAGAGTTTAGGATTTTTATCCGATTTTATAAATAGCGTTGCTGTTAAAAGCTCTTCTTTTCAGTCAAAAATAACCGATTATTTTAATAATACATGTAATGATAAATAAAAATAATAATGAGACGATCTTAATCAGTTTAATTTAATCCTGTGGTACACAACAAATCATTTCGAAATCCTAACTGTACATTAAAAGGCAGCTAATATTGATTGGTATTTGCCATAATTAAGGGTAAAACATTAAAAATATTTATATTCTCGGTTTAAAATATGCTATTTTTCATTTATTCTCAAATTAATTTGCAATCTCGATGTAACGAAGTTGACCGGTGATCCCTTGAACTTCGTTATAACGGGATTTGACGGTAGTGTTAAAAACAAAGTGTTTGTTTAAATGTGTATGTATTGCCTTCTTTGTTGTTAAACATGTCGCCAACCCTGACTTTTTTATGTTAATAACTGTAGTTTGTCGTTTTGTATTTTTTTTCTCTCTCTCTCTCAAGAACAACCAAACGTGCTAGTACATTCTTTGATGGTGGAGCGAATTCACCCAAAGGAGTTTGTCACATTCCTATGCATACACCATTTTGTCCTGAAACAATTCAAGTGAGTAATGAAAAAATCATCTTCATGTACGAGGGGAAGTCAGTAAGTTAGTTATAAATGAAACAAATAAGAGGATTTCCAATCGACGTGAAAATTAATTTTATTTCTCCGCATAGTCTCCCAGTACAATGAGGCACTTGTCTCATTGTTTCACAAGCCCCTCAAAACCAGCAGGCTGCTGTCTGAACCAGCAATGACTTTTGTACAGCTTCGTCGCTGGGAAAGTGATGCTATCACAGTCTTCTGGAATCGCTAAGGCATATTGCTTATCATATTCCAGTAACGAGAATAAATCGTAAACATTGTATGGGTCATTTTTTTTCACTGGGCTTCGAATTGAAACACTGAGGTACAATGGGACGAGGCAAAAATGTCACCGATTGTGAAAAAAGTCAAATGGATGCCTTTGCTAGCCAAGGAAAGTCCGTGCGTGAGTTTGCTGCTTTTGTCAACACATCAAAATCGACATTTGCTGATAGCCTGAATGTGCGGCACATAGACTTCTCGCACGAACCTTCAGCATGCACTAGACCGGTTTGCAGTAGCCAAATGTGAAGAAGCTGGGATGAAGATCAGTGTGGCTAAAACCGAAGTTCTGGTCCTTTCAAGACAGCCTGCTCAGTGCGTTCTCCATGTTAGGGGAGCCTCATTGAGACAGGTGGAGAAATTCAAGTATCTCGGGATTGCATTCACGAGTGATGGACGACAGGAGAAAGAATTGGATGCTCGGATCGGTGCAGCAAACTGTGTCAGACGCGAACTGTGGCGATCCGTGGTGACGAAACGCGAGCTGGATAACGAAGCCAAGCTCTCAGTCTTCAAATCTATCTTTGTCCCCATTCTCACCTATGGTCATGAGGCTTGGGTAATGACCGAAAGAGTGCGATCGCGGGTACAAGCGGCCGAAATGAGATTTCTGAGAGGTATGGCAGCACAATAAGGAAGTCTTTACGTGTTGAGCTGCTACTTCTCCGCATTGAGAGATCTCAGTTGCGCTGGTATGGCCACGTGATACGGATGCCGTAAACCGGTCTTCCTAGGCATTTGTTATTTTCCAGGCCGGTGGGTAAGAGACCAAGGGGTCGGTCTAGAACCAGGTGGCTAGACTACATGGAGAATCTGGGTTCGAGTCGCTTGGGTATTACCAGGGAGGACATGCACCTGATGGTGGCAGATCGCGATCTCTGGAAACCCTCCATAGGGCTGCTGCCCCCGCAACCCTAACGGATAAGCGGGTTTGAAAAGTAAGTAAGTAAGTGCTGAGACATGGACGTTTGCGTTCCATTCCACCATTAACAAACCACCACAAACGTGACAGATTGACATGGGCTAGAACACACATGTCCTGGACCGTTTTCAAAACGTCAAATGGGTTGCGGATCAGCAATGGTGTAGGGATCATTTGGCTTCAATGGAAAGTCAACATTGGCGTTTATTTCACAAAGATGCCAGGAGATCTTGGAAGAACATCTTTTGCCTGCTGGAGCAGTTGTCTGTGGAGAAAACTGGCGTTTTCAACAAGATAACGCACCAATACACAATTCAAAGGACACCAAAAAGTGCTTGGAATCACATAACGTTAGAGTTTTGTCGTGGCCATCCAGAAGCCCAGATATCAATCCAATCGAGAACTTGTGGGGCATTATGGCCAGGCAGGCGTACAAAAATGCATGGCGATTTTCATCAGTTTGCATAAGGAATTAACGGACGATAATTTAGAAAGCCGGTTGATTTCCCCGTTCAACAGAAGTGACTAGAATTCCTCATCAAAGGCGTCTTGTTATTGCATGATTATGCACGCCCTCATATTGCAAGCAAGACAACCGAGATGCTGCGAAACTTCAACTGGGAAGGCTTCGCGTATCCTCTGTATAGCCTTTAACTTGCTCCAAGCAACTTCCATTTGTTCGGCTTCCAAGCTGTACAAAGGGAAGATACCGCCTCGCTAAGACAGCAGCTCAAAGAATTTTATGCTGCTGGTTTTGAGGGGCTTGTGAAACAATAGGACAAGTGCCCCATGGCACGCCGAGATTTAACGGAGAAATAAAAGTAGTTTTCAATTCATTCGTTTCATTTGTAACTTACTTTTACTAACTTCCCTTCATAGTTTATTACGACATGCTTCGTCGTTACACCATCGTCAGTGACGCAACATCTTCACACACTAAAGAAACTATGATTGCCATTGGAACCCAAATTTCTTCATTTCTTTGCAGTTACTCATGAAAACTGCTTCGGAGTTAGATATCAATTATCATAGTCAAGGAACTGTAGTTACTATAGAAGGTCCTCGATTTTCTACAAGAGCAGAGAGTCGTCTTTTCCGATCCTGGGGTGCTGACGTTATAAATATGACCACTGTGCCAGAGGTAAGAAAAACGTACTTTCTTTAAAGTTAAGGATGTCCGGACTAAAAATCCAGGCAACAATAAAAAAGTTTTAAATTTTAACGCATGAAACTTGAAGCACGCGCCTCACTTCTTTAGAAAGAATAATTCAGGCACTACAAGTTGCATGAATTTCCGTTCTTTTGTAAGTTGGGATTTTAGCGTGTGCGCTCTTAAGAGACCGGTGGTTACAATTAAACCTTCCATACTTAATCTGCCCTAGATAGGAAACTATAGGAATAATGATACAGGTTAACTATCTGCACATCACGTGATGACTGATCATGCAACCAAGATAAATGAATTTATTTTTTTAATAATGGGGGGCTGTGCCCCCCAACCCCCCCCCCCCCCCCCGTGGGGAACTGATACGAGGCCTGTGACAAAAGTATCCGACCTAATTTTTTTTTTGCGAAAACCTGATGGATTTGGATCGCGTGCGCTTGCATGAGCCGACCTCGAACCTTTGTGCGTATGCGTGAATTTTTTTCCCGCCTCTCAATAGCATCAGTTGCTGGCAGTCAGCATTAGAGGGAGGTAGTGTGTTGTGCTCTCGTCGGTTTTTGATTTGAAGGAAAATGACGGAACGACTGGAGCAGCGTTACTGCATCAAATTTTGCCAGAAACTGGGCGACAGCCAGGTGGAAACCGTCAGTCGTCACAGTGGAAGCATTCCTCGTCGCCACGACCAAAGAAGGCCTGCCAAGTGCGCAGCAATGTGAACGCGATGCTGACTGCTTTCTTTGACTCTCGTGGTGTGGTACAGGGTCAAACAATCACCAAGGAGTACTACAGGGATGTCCTCCGTCGCCTACGTAATGCAGTGCGGCGTAAGAGACCGTAGTTGTGGTCAACAGGCAATTGGCGCCTCAAAAACCAAACTCCTTGGTTCAGACTTTTTTGGCGAAAAACCAGACTCCCGTGGTACGACAGGCTCCTTACTCTCCTGACCTGGCCCCTTGCGACTTTTGGCTGTTCCCAAACTCAAGAGGCCATTGAAAGGAACGTGATTTCAGACGAGAGGTATTATGGCTGCAACGACAGGCGAGCTAAACTCCATTCTGAAAGACGCTTTCCAGGAATGCTTCCAACAAATGGCGGCACCGCTGGGAGCAGTGTGTGGAGTCCCAAGGAGACTACTTTGAGGGTGATTAGGTTTCCAATGCTCCAGGTGTGTAATTTTTTTTTCCCGGCCGAAGGTCGGATACTTTTCTCACAGGCCTCGTATTATTTCCGATCAAATGACATATCACATGACATGAAAATAGATCTATGGACCAAGTGACTGCGACCTCCACAACTCTGACCCCACTGGAACAATTTGTCCCAAACTTCACAGTAAGGTTGATCTTGCCTAGAGGAATCTGCATACCAAATTTCACTCTTACATACCTAAATACCACATCGACCTTTTGGTCCCCTCTAACTCTCACCCCGGTGGTCCAATCAAAACCAAATTAAATAGTGAAGGAGGACATGCCATTGATAAGCTATCTTCCGAATATTTTTATGAAAATACGAAGGGAACAGAATGACGATTGTGAAACCAATAAGTGCTCCATTCTTCCACAGATTATGGGCACAAGATTTGCATTGCTTTGATTAGTATCGCACTAGACTACCAGGTTCTGTTATCGTTTGTGGGTGTTGCCAGCCTTATGGACCAGTAACAGTGCAGTTGTTAAAGAGTCAACATGGATTTGGACAAAAAAGATCAGGGCGTTGTTGGTGAAGCTTTCAGACTGTCCTAGGCCTGACGGGCCCCATTTCAAGCACCTTTGTAGTCTGATGGACGACATGTCCACAAAATTTTCATCAGACTAGTATCACGATATAATTAATAAACGGGAACAAAATTTATTGCCTTACGTGTTCCGACATACCATCATCATCATCAGAGGCTGACAACGTTACAAGGATAAACAGTGCCCCTTATATATCTCTCTCTTATTTCGCGGACCTAATGGAAGGCTCATCTGATGTGCTCTCCAGCCAGCTCCATAATATCCGAGATCTTCCTACAACACATCGAAGAAGACCATGTAAGTAAATTGATGAATAGCAGGATAGTCAAATTATACAGACTTTACGTAGACGATACTCTAATCGTCTACGACTCCAGCAAGTGTTCACCCGAGGGACTTCTAAACCAGTTTCATGTACGACACCCTAAACTACAATACACGGCATAAGACCACGGCATTAAGTCACGGGTTTAGAAAGGCCCTAACTTATCCGATAACTAACATAGCACGTCGAGACGAGATGGCTAAGGAGAACGAGTTCCCCAAAAGTGTCATCAATGACATTTTCAAGGAAACAAACAGGACACTATCGAACAAAGAACAAGGACAACACATATTTTGGAGAAGGCACCTATATTCTGCGAGCAAAGCATTGGATAGCATTCCAAGCGCATACTAAACCTGATGAAATAAAACAAAGGTGCAGTGCCCAGACTACAAAGCCTCCTACATCGGATCCACGTCCCGATCCTTCTACAAAAGATTTCATCGGCCTCGGTGGTTCAGCGGTTGCGTGATCGCCTCTGATGCCAGAGTACGCGGGTTCGATCCCGGCTGAGGACGACGAGGATTTTTCAGGGAGAAATCCTGAGATCACGCACGTAAAGCCATTGGTCCCATATAGTTGTTTGCCGGCTGCACGTTAAAGAACCCTTGCGAGGCAAAATTTGCGGCCCCTATAACGCAGTCCTGAAATGACCATGGCAGTTGAAAAGGACGTTAATACTAACCAAACAAAAGATTTCGTGAGCATAGGAGGGCGTGGGTCAATCCAGATGGGAGATCGGCATTCGCGGGCCACCCGATTGCAGCAAAACATCGAATGGTAGACATTGACACCTGTATGAATACTCTGGAGAGGTAAGGATAGACATAATATTTATGCACGAGGAGATGGAGATAAGGAGATCAAAATGTTCGAACAGTGCCCTCCTCAACAACCAAACAGCTTTCGAGAGAGACTGCCTCATAGATTTCCTAATTGGACTAGACGACTGGAAGAGCTCTACCTTAGAAGAGCCTTCCATTAGGTCTGCGAAATAAGGGGCACAGTTTTCCAGTTTTTTCCTTGTAACATGGTTAGCCTCTGATGACGATTGCATGTCGAAACGCAAGAATTAAAGATGTTGCTTATTCATTATTAAGTAGCGGAAGAATGGAGCTACTTATTGTTTTCACAATGTCCATCTGTCTGTCCGTCCCCTTCATGATTTTCCGCATTTTTTGAGGTAGAAGATTGAAATTCGGAATATAGCTTACTATGGGCATGTACACCTTCACTATTTAGTTTGGTTTTGATCGGCTCACTGGGGTCGGAGTTTCGGGGGCGGAAATTAGAGGGGACCAAAAAGTCTACCCGTATTTTTGCATATAAAAGAGTGAAATTCGGTATGCAGATTCCTCTGAACAAGATCAACTTTACTGTAAAATTTGGGCCAAATTGTCCCAATAGGGTCGGAGTTGTGGGGGTGGCAGTCACCTGGTCTTTAGAACTATGACAACATATGGCATGTCATATATCATTCGATCGAAAATGATGAGAAACGAAAGAAGATCTCTTTTTCATTTTCTAAATACTACGATCGAAAAAATCAATATTTCGATTAAAAAATGGGGGGGGGGGAGTAAAAATAGACGACCTCAGCGCTTCCGCTACTTTCCTATACCTTTCTCGGGAGGATTAATTTCTTGTTTCTTTGTGATCGCTCGTTTTCCATAAAGAAGAGGTGGCTAGGTCGGGAGAGTTTAATTAGAACCACCCTGTATAAACTGTAAATATAAATTATTACAATTTCACTTCAAGGTGGTTCTTGCTAAAGAAGCTGGACTGTGCTATGCAGCAATTGCAATGGCTACCGATTACGACTGCTGGCGAGATTGTGAAGAGACGGTAAATGTATATTCAAAGAATCATACGGCAGCTCTTTAGAATTGAGAACGAGGTTCATTGATCAAACATTTTTTTTTTTTTTTCCCCGTTTAGGTTTCAACCGGTTCAGTTTTAGAAGTTTTCCAACAAAACACTCACAAGGTTACGCAACTAATACTAAAGACTATTCCAAAACTGACACAAAAGGATTGGACGTGTACCCTTAACAATAACGCTGTAAGATTCAATTTTAATTTTGCAATATTAATATATTTCTTTAATTTTTTTTTTTTTTTACACGTTTGTATCTTTCTTGTTCTAGGAATTGGTGAAGTCCGCAATGTTGTAACAAGTTCATCACATAGTTTTATATCACGTTAAATTTCAATTTTTTTTTTTCATTTTGAATAAAGAGAGAATTTTAAATTTAAATTCTTTGATCGTTTTAATTAGAACTGGACACTTAGGATTCACGTTTTGTATTACAACCTGTGACAATAAAGTTCGGTGAACGACGACGTCAAATTGCTAACGGTCGTAAGAGTGCACCATCGTCGTATCCTGCCCCAGACAGGTCGAGACATGTTTAAACAAATTTGAGAGAATCAGCGCTGCGATTGTGTTTAGTGTGTTTAAACAGGACATTGAAGAGAGAAGGCGTAGTACGCGCGGTCGGTCGAAACCCAAAATGGATCAGCGAACGAAAGAGACTCGTGAAATGATGACAACAGTTTACAAAGAAAGTGCTATTACTTTGAAGTGTGCTTACGAGTGGTTTAAACGGTTCCGAGGAGGCCAGAACACCGTAGAAGAGCGTAGAACACCAACGTAATGTTACGACCCAACTGAAGGCTATCCCTAAAAACGACTACGCCAGGAGTTTCCAGGATTTGTACAGGCGTTCCCAGAAGTGCATTACCATCGACTGGGATTACTTTGAAGGATAGTAACTGCTGTTTCATGTAAGCGAGCAATTCACTCTCAATATGCCATCATTCACCGAACTTTATTGTCACAGGTTGTACAAGGAGCGTTCAAAAAGAAACGAGCTGGAGTCTGGAATCTGCAAACCGGTGACAGAATGGCTTTGCTTGTGTAATAAGATTGGTTCCGACAAGAGCGTGGAAGTCACGTGACTATTATACAAAGGAAGCAGAAGCAAGCGTTAATCGTCATTCGCGTTGTACAGGGCGATTATAATTAAAGCTACGATTTTAAAAATCGTTAATTTGAAAATTACTCGTCAGAATGACCTGATATTTTAGTAGAACAATCGTGAGGCAATGGAATTTTGTTTGGCGAAGGGGGGGGGGAGAACAGTTCCAAAATCTGCCAATAGATGGCGCTGGCAGGGTTCACATTGTCTGGAAACATGCAAATTACTAATACGCGACATGCGCCATTTTCCAACAACATGGCTGCCACGTTCCTCCGACTTAAACCCGTGTGATTTATGGCTTTGGGGGTACCTGAAGAACGTTGTTTACAGCGGGCGGACTGAGAATCTAGCTGACTTGAAGGCAAGCATCGGTACAGATACCCTCCGAACTGTTGTGGAGCATGCCATTTGTGCTTCCAGTTAGTAGTAGCGGAACAAGGCGGAGGGCATATCGAACAACTTCTGCCTTAATCATCAGTAAGATGTTTGTTCCATGAAGCTCTGTTATTTTGGCATTATCACTGTTGTCGCTGTATTCTCGTCTTTTCGCTAATAAATTTTTCGTAAACCCCCGAACTCTATTGTTTCCGTTTGGCTAACAACATTCCTGTGTTTCACGAATCCATTTTTGGTTTTTCCCCTGACATTACCCTGCCAGCACCATCTATCGGCAGATTTTGGAACTATTTTTTTCCTTCGCCAAACAAAATTCCATTGCCTCACGACTGTTCTGCTAAAATATCAGGTCTGCAAGGGTCAAGCGGTTCAGGGAATGACTGGTGTCGTTATCCGATGATGCATAGTCTGGAACACCGAACCGCATTAACGTTAACATCGCCCAGCTGCTTGACGAGCTCCTGAACTGAAAACAATTCACCTCGGACGACGACATCAAGCAGTCAACTGGTTCACAACGCAGTCCCAAGATTTTACGAGACAGCCATTCATTGCCTTGTGTCTCAGTGGGACAAGTGCCTCGACAGCCAGGGCCAATACTTCTGGCATACAGGTACCGGTTCCTGTTCCTAGGCCTCTGGCTCGTTTCTTTTTGAACGCTCCTTATAGTAACTCCATTCTCCTTGCTCTTACAGATCCAGTAGCATTCTACTGGGGTTACAGTAACATTGACTACAATATATACGAGGGGCATTCAAATTTGACCTGTACTTTATTTTTTGTAAAAAATCTAAACTTTCATGGTTAAACAAAATGGCGGACAGTGATGTGTTGACCAAAGTGGAACAACGAATAATCAAGTTTCTCCACAAAGAACCTAACTCCCCCCCCCCCCCCCCCCCCCCTAAACTTGGCATTCATCCATGACTAAGCAATGCTCAGTAAAATGAGGGGCAGTCAAAAAAATTCTGGAATTCCTCAAGAGACTGCGAATGAACAATAAAATAGCAACCCAGAACAGCATCTCATAAAACCTTAACTCCAAAATGGCTGTACGAGCCAAACTGTTTCTGTTCAAAAAAGGTTCGTTTCAGCGAGAGGAGGCTGTTCACGTCATTTTCACTGCATTTGGGTTGATGAAATTAATGCACTATTCACTTTTCGACATAGTCCCCATCCCTTTCCACGCATTGTACCAACGCGTGACTAGTCGGGTGAACCCGTCGGAGAGGAATTCCGTGGTCGTCGTCGACACGAGGATCGAATGGCAGCTTTGGATCCTCTTCTGCAGCACGATAACGTCCGTCCGCACACGATCGCCACACATCAGAGGGGGTTGCAGCGCCTACACTTCAAAGATGAAAAACTGCAGTTCAAAAACGAAAGACTTTGCACCTTGCGACTTTCACCACTTCCCAAAGAGGAAAGAGCACCTTAAGGGGCACGAGTTGCGTTCTGACGACGAGGTGAAACCTGCCATTCGGTCTTGGTGTCGACGACAACCCCGGAATTCCTCTCCGAAGGTAGTTTCCATAAAGTTTGAATGACCTTCTGTATAGAGTAATTAATTATTAAACTGTTACGACCCAATCAAAGATATCGTGGATTTTATTTCAAATTAGTATAAAAATTATTTGATTAGCACATAACAAAATTTAATTCCTATTAGAAGCTAATATAAAAAATTACTAGCAAGTAGACTATATACACCAAACATTATCTAGACTTTAATTTGGTTTCTAGCGACTTCATGATCCTGAGAACGATTTCTTCTTGCCACGGTAACGCCACAACCTGGATCCCAATAGGAAGCCCTACAGCATCAACAGTTGCCTGAAAATCGCAAACAATTTAATTAATAAAATCTCATTTATTATTTCAACTCTAAATCCGAAGCAGAGCGATCAACGCGAAGGGCGTTCATAAATTTCGTACAATCACCGAAACCACGAGGGAGCGGGACACGTTTGTGTAGTTTTCACACGATCAAAGGACGCATGGTGCGAGATCACACGGACTGGTTGCGCAAGTGGCATCCTATGATATCAGGTCGTTGCATATCAAGATGGGTTCCATGCTTCAGCACGGCTTCTGCATTTAGTAGCAAGTACCCATAACAACAAAGTGGTACATTCCCAGAGATAAACCTATCAGCGACCAGCTGCTTGAAATTTGCATGTCTGCGATGATATTTAATAGCGTTTGAACCCAAGTGACGATAGTCGTGAATCACACTGCATCCAACGCCTCTCGAAACATCAATAAGGTATTCGGTGTAGGCACCATAAACGAACGTACTGTCCAACGTTGGTTCCGAAATTTCCGGGCAAGAGTGACGGACTTAGCAAATGAACCACGCGGCAGACCGCCCAACGTGTTGAATGACTCTGATCTGAGTCTCTGATCAGTAGACACCTTAGGACCATCAGCAAGGTGAAAAACCAAATTACGAAAAACTTATGGGTGGAACATCCGTGGTGTAGTGCATTAAAGCTGCCTGCAACAGGGAGAGACTATCACTGCTGCGACGTAGTGTCGTGAACTGCATCGTATGCACACAAAAGTGTGTCTTGTGCGTCACAAAGGCGTCCTTCTGCTGCATGACAACGCGTGTCCACACGTTGCACGACTCTGGGCTACAGGCTCTGGGCTACGAGGTGCTTCCACACCTCTCGTACTCTCCGGACCTCTCCCCTAACGACTACCATCTTTTCCAGAGCCTGGACACATTCCTAACCCAAGCAGACGTCAAAAACGCATTCCGGGAGTTTATCGAGTCCCATGGATTCTATCGGAGAGGACTCGAGAAGCTGCCAAATCGTTGGCAACAACGTTTGGATTGCAATGGAGGTTATTTCGAATAGCACGTGTGAAGGTGACCTCTGCAATCTGACATTTGATATGCAACGACCTGATATTACCAGGGCCTTCTATCAAAGTTGGAGGTGGCCATCGGGAAGAAACGACACGTGCAGCTACTTTGAGTTATGAAATTGGACTTCTACAAGAATGGTCTCCATCAGGTCGTCCATCTATGGAAGAAGTGTGTGAAGTTGTGGATTAACTCCGTCACCATGTTTCATGGCCCCCTCTCCCTTCTGTCACAGTGTTTGTACGAACTTTATAACGCCCCTCGTACAAATCGTGTAAAAAGAAGAACGAACTATTAAGACCTGAACGGAAAACGCGTGGTTTACCTTTTTCATAAGCTTGAATACCATATCATCAGTTTGATAACTCTCAAGCTTCTTCTGGTCGTCTTCAGTCTCTGCCGTCAGGGGAAGCGTACCGGCAGGAAGATTTAGAAAATTGAAGAACATTGTCGTAAATGCAGCAGCTAAAAGGGAAAGGAATATGAAAAACGCGTTTAACATTTAAGACGCGAAGACAAAAAAGGCAAAATTCAGTTCGTGTCGTTAAGGAAACTTTACGGCCTATTCGTGGAGGCACTGCATGTGGTGGAGCTGGCATCGAAAATCCTGGAGCTATGAGAGCATCCAACTTGTTTTTGTTCCAATAAGCAAAAAATTCTTTTAAATATTCCTTGGGGGGAAAAAAAAGAAGAAACATTTAAACATTTTAATCCGCAAAGCATTCAAGTTGCTACGAGGGGAAATCAAAAAGTAATTGAGCAAAGTTCACAGCGGGGCACGAAAATGTCCTCGAGACATTTCATAAGGAACTGCACACCACAACATCCACGAAGACCTTAACTTTCGGAAAGTATCAGCAAGTTGGGTCCCTGGGTAGCTCACACCGAAGCACACGGAGAACCGCATGGCGCACAGTTTGGAGCATTTGCTTCGGTACCACGAGGAGAGGCACTCATTCCTTGAGCACATTATCACTCGAGATCAAAAGTGGGAGCTCCATTCCACCTCCAAAACGAAGCAACAGAAAATGGAGTGGATACACACCAATTCTCACCCGCAAAAAAAATACAAGAGAACACCTTCCGCAGGTAAGGTCATGGTTACAGGGTTACAGTTTTCTAGGATAGCCAGAGCGTACTTCTTGCTGATTTTCTGGCCAAAGTACAGACGTCGAGTCTCTCTGATGCCCTCGCGAAACCACTCCATCGGTTTCTGGGTGAAAAAGTCACGCACGGCGTCATCAACCTCACTGACATTGGCGAAGTGCCATCCACGCAGGAAGTGCGCCATGGACCGGAAGATATGGTAGTCCGCCGCCACTTCTTTGGGTCTTCAGCTCCTTGGCACATCTTCCAGGCCCAGGTCTCAGACGAAAAGCAGGAGAGCCACAGTCATGCTGTCCGTTCATTGGCCTTCCACCCTACAAATTTCGACAGCTGCTGCTCACACACTGATCCCCTTTTTCCAATAGTGACGAAGGAGCCCGCGTATCGCCAATTTTTCTGCCATATTTTTACACCAGCTGACGCAGGTGGCACAATGTCTATGGCGTTCAAATTCGTACTGACGTTTCTCCCCACTCTTTTCTCTTAATAAACTGCGATACACCCTTGTCGTAAATGGTCTTCACCCAGAATTCGTCAAACTCATACCCCGCCTCCCGAGTCGGCCATACTTTTGACTCAACCTCTGTCGACATGGTGAACGCTGCTGCCTTATTCTACGAGCTCCTCTGCACCGAAGGTGTCCGCAGATCTGGCTCCCTCGGACTTTCACCTGTTCGGACCTCTAACGCAACACCTTGCTGGCACACGCTTCCAAAGCGACAACGAGGTGAAAATAGCTGTGCGGTCATCTGACGAATGGTTGTTATGTTAAGAAGTAGATCAATGTTCATCGTTCAAAACGTATAAAATGATTTTTGCAAATACATGACGCTTTTCCTGTGAAAAATTTACTCAATTACCTTTTCATTTCCCCTCGTAGTTTTCTGTATGATGAGAGGATGATAAACGTAAGTATAGTCGTCCCTCCACAAGTCGGCAACCAAGTCGTACGGATTTTCCCGACTTGCGGAATCCCAAGATGCCGGACTCCCCCCATCGGAAGACTCCTCAATTAAAGATTAGTACTCTCGTCTACTTCGTTGGCGAGTTCCGTTAGTAGTACCTACCCTTCAATTGCTTGTAGGATCCGAATTTTCTACATGTAATTTTGGTATGTTTGAAGGGTTTCTTCAGTCACATTACGAGACGCCTAAAAGCCACTAAATGGAAAACGGGCTTTAATCGACGTATGCCAAGACAACACTCGATCACGTTTCTCTAACAACCCAAGAAAAACCGCACGCTTTCAATTTTCGGGAACTTTTGCTTCACCCTTCATATTCCCCAGATCTAGTTCCAGCATTGTAGCTACATCTGCCACCTGGGGATATGTAGAGTACAGTATCGCCGAGTTCCCAGCATGCAAACCCATTGTTCAATCCGCACACTAGCACCATTAAAATCCGGTACAGTAGTTTCAAAATTAGTTACAAATGTTGTCAACAGGTAGAAACGGAATCCGAGAAACAGGCTATAAACTGTGCTTTGCAAGCCGCCATTGCAATTACATCCCAATACAGGGCGAGTCAAAAGTCGCAGTACACCCTGTTTTTTTCGAAAACCTTGCAGGAATTGGGAAATCTGAATATTCCAGTAAAGTATAGGTGAGGTGGTCTATCTTTTACGGTACGTACCAAACATGGCCGCCATCTTGAATCTAAGTCAAGTTTGTTTTACGTGGAAAGGGGGTCATGTGATATACCAAATAACATAAGCATTTTCTGACAATTTCATTCCTGTAAACAGATTTGACGTAACGGTTATGGTTCAAAAGTTACAACACATTTTGTTTCATTTTGTAGCAGGTAACTGAAGATGGCTTTGACCACAGAGTCGAGAATCGAGGTCATTTTGATGTCTGGAGAGCTAAGTTTTCGTGTCATAGCTGCAGATTTTAACAACCGGCACCCAGAAAGACCTCCAATTTCACACACAACTGTCAGGTGCTTAATAAAGAGATTCCGAGAAAATGGGACTGTGGTTGACAAGGCACGGAGTGGCCGTCCAATAAGTGCTACTGACGAGACAACCTCAACAATGGTTTTGGCGTCCTTCGTCAAGAGCCCACAACGCAGCACACGACGTTTGTCAGCAGAATGTGGAATCAGCCAGTCATCGATCGTACGAATCCTTCATGCTCATCAACGGCATCCATTCAAGATTCAGATACTCCAGCACCTAGCAGAGGATGACCTAGACAGACATATGCAGTTCTGCACGTGGGCCCTAGAGCAACATCGAAAGATCCCTCTTTTGCACAACGTATCTTGGTCATTGGATTGCCCGACATGGTGCTGTGGAATGGCCACCCAGATCTCCTGATCTCACACCACTTGACTTTTATCTGTGGCGTCATATATGCAGAGAAAATCCGAAACAGACACCATCTCCAGCAACGCACTGAAGAAGCGTGTGCCAGCATTTCTGCGGAAATCCTTCTGCGAGTGCATGACGATTGGATTCAGCGCCTTCAAATGTGCCTTGACCAAGAGGGACACCATAACAGGAATGAAATGGAGAACAGTCCAGCTTGTAATTCCAAACAAAATGTGTTGTAACTCTTGAACCATAACCGCTACTTCAAATCTGTTTACAGGAACGAAACTGTCAGAAAATGCTCATGTTATTTGATATATCACACGACCCCCTTTCCGTTAAAAAAAAAAAGAACTTCGATTCAAGATGGCCGATTTCAAGATGGCGGCCATGTTCGGTACATACCGTAAAAGATAGACCACCTCACCCATACCTTACTGGAATATTCAGATTTCCCAATTCCTGCAAGGTTTTCAAAAAAACGTGCATCTTTCACAACGCAGAGGGTGCAAACAAAGAATGAAATTTTCAGTAGACTGCATACAGCGCCATCTGTCGGCAACATTCAGAGTTATTAACTCTTAAAATCTGGGACTCCTTTGTAGATTCAGGGTCTGATGCAGAGACGTTTAGAACTCAACTTACATATAAAATAACCCGTTTCTCATCTATTACCCCGTTGGCTCCATAGATGACGCTCTAGCTTCAAAATGCATCAGCCACGTACGTATTAAAGTCGCTTTCCAGTCATGTTGCTTCAATCTGTCTTATTTTAAGAGTCATAATGATGTTGACAACGACAAACATTAGTACCTGACGTTTCGTCGAGAGCTCCCACAGTTCATCGGCAGATCTGTTGGAAAAGCATTAAAAACGAGATCAGTTACCATCAAATTGTATACGCAGCGGGAAACCTACAGCTTTCAGCAATTACCTTCCAGTTTCCGCTGCCATTGCAGCCAACAACGGGGACTGAAAAGAGTTAGGTTTTTTTACACAATTAATAACGCTTCTAAAGTTCTAGTTTTCCGCTGATAATTCGCAATAACGTTTGAAACAATTCACTAACCACAAATCCAACGAGTTTGGCTATGACGTATTTTCTGAACCAACCAGGGAACGAAAGCATCATTTGGTTCACTTTTGACGTACTTTCAACAACTTCGTTGTGCCTGCAATTTTAAGAAGCCGTGTGAGTATTCCTTAAAACTTAAGTTCCCTCAAATTCATCGCCTCTCTTACCAACGTTTTCTTAATCTTTGGCCGCCGTCAGCTAACAACAAAGATGTCGTAAGGCGATAGGCATCCTTTGGTCTAGGAACGTCAAACTTTATCAACTGCAAGGCAAATAAAAGGAATGTAGGCCTATTTAAAACCAGTCAATTCAATCAAAAGCACAGGCAGCTCCCGATTATCTGGGATAACGAAGAGGACGAGGTCCACGGCTAATCTAAAATCACGGATAATCCACGATCTCTCCGACATCGGAAACTTTGGGTTAAAAGTCAGATTAAGCGAATTCTATGGAGGACACGCGTAAATACGAGCTGCGATCAAAAAGTTCGGCACAAGTCCATTATAATTATAGCCCTAACATTCATAGGATTTTGTTTCATGTGCATCGGGAACTGAGAAAATACTGCTACGGTGACCACGTGTGTGCGGTCATCTGCGACTTTATCATCGGCATTTGAGAACGAGCAAATTCGAGCAACAACCAATCTGAGGAAGAATGTTCGGCGAAAGCAACCAGATCTATCTTACTTTTCAAACCCGCTTATCCGTTAGGGTCGCAAGGGCAGCAGCCCTATGGAGGATCTCCAGCAATCGCGATCTTCCGCCATCAGGCACACGTCCTCTCTGGTAATACCCGAGCGACCGACTCGAACCCAGATTCTCCATGTAGTCTAGCCACCTGGTCCTAGGCCGACCCCTTGGTCTCTTACCCACCAGCTTGGAAAATAACAACTGCCTGGGAAGACCAGTTTGCGGCATCCGTATCACGTGGCCATACCAGCGCAACTGAGATCTCTGAATGCGAAGAGTTGTAGCCGCTCAACACCTAAAGACTCCCTTATTGTGCTGCCGTGCACTCTATCTAGTAGGATAACACCTGCCACACCTCTCAGAAATCTCATTTCGGCCGCTTGTACCCGCGATCGCACTCTTTCGGTCGTTACCCAAGCCCCATGACCCAAGGTGAGAATGGGGACAAAGATTTGAAGACTAAGAGCTTGGCTTTGTTACCCAGCTCGCGTTTCGTTACCACGGATCGCCGCAGTTCGCGTCGGACACAGCTTGCTGCACCGATCCGAGCATCCAATTCTTTCTCCTGCCGTCCATCACTCATGAATGCAATCCCGAGATACTTGAATTTCTCCATCCGTCTCAAAAAAAAAAACTGGATTCTCCACTATGACAATGCACCCTTTCACCGATTCTCCTCACACATGAGTTTCTTGTGAAAAACAACACGATTTCGCTTCCACACCCACTCTACTAGCAGATTTGGCTCCTGCAGACTTTGCCTTCTTTCCGAAATCACGTTGAGCAGATCCAGTGTGCATCGCACAAGCTGCTTTAACATTGTACAGGGTTTGTATAAAAAGTATCTGGAACAATTTCTTCCTGACGTGACTGTAGTTCACAATACGCGCTCGCATCGAGCGTTGCGCCGGAAGTTTTAGTGGACCCCTGTCGAGTAACTCGGTGCAAGCTCAAAATGTAGCGAACGACTGAACAGCGGTACGCCATCAAATTTTGTTTTGGACTGCGGAAATCGTGTACGGGCAGTTTTTAAGTAGCACAAGCTCTTCAAAGATAGCCGAGAGGGTGTGGAGGACGAGCCCCGCACTGGACAGCTGTCGACGTCAAGAACCGACAACAACGTGCAACGTGTGCATGAAGTGCTGAATTCAGACTGCCGGTTAACCGGGTGAGGCCAGCCATCGCCAGATATTGGAAATTGCGTCGCGACAATGCACCCAGCCATACCTGCTCCAACGTGACCGACTACCTGACGCAAAACTGTGTCACGACGATTCCCAAACCCAGTCCCAACTTGACCCCAGCAGACTTTTTCCAATTTCCAAAAGTGAAATCCTCCCTCAAAGGACACCACCATGGGACCCTAAGTGCTGTCAAAGAAGCTTGCACGCGTACCCTTAAGGACCTTCTGGAATCCGCAGAGTCGTAGAAAAGCCACTGGCAAAAATGTCTCGAAGCTAAAGAGATGTACTTTGAAGAATTTTAAGGCTTTGTAGCAATATCTGAAATAAATCCATTTTTCCGAAACTTTTCCCGATATTTTATATATGGTTTCGCAAGGGGACTATATAAATGAACCAGTCCCAGAACTTTTTGACCGCATCTCGTATATGGTAAAGATGTTTTATACACTATATGATCAAAAATATCCGGACACCCCTCACAGATCATC
>JAHWFO010013270.1:202713-223617 GCA_023313115.1 Rhysida immarginata | reverse complement strand
GGTTCAACATGTTGTCGACGACCACAACTTACGGGACACCCTGTATAGCCGTAGCTGCTAATGTATCTTTAGTCATGTTGAAAAATGAACTCGTGGAGTTCGAAATGTACATTCATGGTCAATAAATCTTGGTTGTGGACAAGCGGTTGGGTTTTTGGTGCGCTTACTGAAGTAATAAACTTGAAATTGAACAAGACGTAAATAGTAATAAACAAGAAATCTCTGATACAGCGCATGAAATGAAGTGCGAAAGCTGAAAGTGAAACAAAGATTACCTCCCCTTAGCGTTTCGATAGCATGATTGTGGCGATACTCACTTTAGCTCACTGGCCACAATTACACGAATTAGCTCTCGCTCGGTCTGTGAGTCTATCGAGACATACACTTAGGGTATGTCTAAAAAGTCTGACCGGTCGCCAACAGATTACGTGGTACGATCGGTGGCCGTTCGCTTCAGTTTGTTCGCTCATGGACATCGCGGTCGTGAGCATTTTGCTTCAAAATGGCCTCGCAGCAAGGTTCCTCGTCATATTTCGCCATCTCCTTTCTCCAAAATATGAGGGTGGGCTGAAAAGTAATGCCTCCAAGGCCATAACACTTTTATTTTTTAACGAATTTAATTTTTTTTTTTTTTTTTCCGAATGATAGCTTATTTTGTTCTCTTTCAAAAACACTTTATGTCTATGTCACTAGATGGTGTAGGTGTGCTGAAAATGAAACATAATGGCGACCTATATGGAAGTCAAATTGAAACAGCGCACAGTGATTGAGTTTTTGACAGCTGAAGGTTGCGATCCTGTCCAAATTCATCGCCGAATGACAGCTGTATACGGCAATGCAACTTTTGACGTCAGTACAGTGAGAAGATGGGCAAGATTAGTGAAAGAACGAAACCCGGCAAGCTCTAGCCTAGCTGATCGACCCCGCAGTGGACGACCAATCACAGCGACAGACGAGCAACATCGAGTTCGTGTCGAGTTCGTTTCAGCCGCCGAATTAAGCAATATGACATCGCTACAGAGCTCCAAATTTCCAAGGAGAGTGCACGTTATCGTAACCGAGTTGCTGGGATATAGTAAGGTGTGTGCTCGTTGGGTACCGCATATGCTCACTCCTGAACTCAAAGAGAAGAGAAAGAACGTTTGCCAGGATCTGTTGGCCCGATAAGAGCGTGAGGGTGAGGCTTTTCTGCAGCGCATTCTCACGGGGGATGAATCGTGGGCACATCATTTTGACCCAGAGAACAAACGACAATCGTTGGAATATCGCCATGCAACATCTCCACGCCCCAAAAAGTTCAGGGTTGTCGAGTCAGCAGGGAAAATCATGTCGACCATCTTTTGGGACTTCCAGGGTGTTGTCCACCTTGACTTCTTGGAACCAGGAACCACGATCGACTCAAAACAGTACGTGCAAACACTAGAGAAGCTTTGTGCCTGATTGCTCCGAGTTCGGAAGGGTATGGACCCTATTCTGCAGCAGGACAATGCATGTCCACACACAAGACGAGAAGCACAAGAAAGGTTGCAGCGACTGAAGTTCATGGAGGTTCTACTGCATCTGCCGTACAGCCCTGACCTCGCTCCCAGCGATTTTCACTCGTTCCCATAGCTTAAAGAATCGCTAAAGGACATCGATTCAGCTCTGATGACGAGCTGAAAGATGCGATTCGAAAACAACCAAAGGACTTCTTCTCCGACGGGTTGTCACGACTAGTGTTACGATGGCAAAAGTGTGTGGACAGAGATGGGGACTATGTTTAAAAGTGAATAATGCATTGAAAAGAGAACAAAATAAGCCATCATGTGAAAAAAAAAATTTAAATTCGTTAAAAAATAAAAGTGTTATGGCCTTGATGGCATTACTTTTCAGCCCTCGTATATTTATTACGTATCGGGCACTCGAACACTTGAATTTTCTACTTTCGTCCGCCATTTTGATTCTACTTACCGAGGCAGCCAACCGCGACCAGTCGAGTTATGAAAACACTCATCGCGACTGGTCGTTACTTTATGAATCGAGGGTCGTCCGAATCGGGTGAAAATTTAAAATGAATAAAGCCAGTTACTCTTCATCCCTTGTCCTCCTTGGGTCTTCTTGTACGAAACTTCAACATGCACTAGACCGGTTTGCAGTAGCCAAATGTGAAGAAGCTGGGATGAAGATCAGTGTGGCTAAAACAGAGGTTCTGGTCCTTTCAAGACAGCCTGCTCAGTGCGCTCTCCATGTTAGGGGAGCCTCATTGAGACAGGTGGAGAAATTCAAGTATCTCGGGATTGCATTCACGAGTGATGGACGGCAGGAGAAAAAATTGGATGCTCGGATCGGTGCAGCAAGCTGTGTCAGACGTGAACTGTGGCGGGGTAACAAAGCCAAGCTCTCAGTCTTCAAATCTATCTTTGTTCCCATTCTCACCTATGGTCATGAAACTTGGGTAACGACCGAAAGAGTGCGATCACGGGTACAAGCGGCCGAAATGAGATTTCTGAGAGTTGTGGCAGGTGTTACCCTACTAGATAGAGTGTACAGCAGCACAATAAAGGAATCTTTAGATGTTGAGCTGCTACTTCTCCGCATCGAGAGATCTCAGTTGTGCTGGTATGGCCACGTGATACAGATGCCGCAAACTAGTCTTCCTAGGCAGTTGTTATTTTCCTGATGGCAGAAGATCACGATCGCTGGTGATCCTCCATAGGGCTGCTGCCCCCACGACCCTAACGGATAAGCGGGTTTGAAAAGTAAGTAAGTAAAGCCAATTACGTATGCTTACATCGTTTCCGCGTCGATCGGACATAGTCGAAATTTCGAGTCAGTCACAGGTGGCTCCAAAACGAGCTTTGCGACAGCCTTTGACTGGTCGCGACCTGTCGGATTTTTTAGACACACCCTCAATGTGTTTACAATGTACATGTCGAACGCGGCCCATCTTTGAAATCCTGTCGTAACCTGCAAAGTCCAGCTTCGAAATCTTATAACGCATTGGTTGACATTAAAATTAAGCATGAAAAGAAAACAAATCATTTCCATTCAAACCTTAAGTTGGTAAGCTCTCAGGACTTTCTTAGCTGTCAGTGTCCCGCTTCTTAGATTACTCAGCAAATCCATTATCGGCATTTCAATAATTTTTTGGTCTTCTTGTAGTTGTAACTGAGAGCAATGAAAATATTACAAAAAATTATACTTAAGAGCAGGGTTCCATTAAAAGTTCAGTATCTGTCAATTGCTCACCTGAGTCCTTTCTGCCCACACCCGTTTCAAATGTTCTCTGTACTTCCGGACTACTTTGCGTTTCTCCTCCATTTGTTTCTGCAATTTCTTCTGCCTTATAACCGGCAGAACTACCTGGAATACACAATAAACGAGAAGGAAAACGAATCCGCTTACGTACGTGTACATTTCCCTGCTCTCGAAAAAACGGTTCATTTCAAGGTAGTAACTACGTAGGGCAGGTACGTCCATGGTCAACAACAACAAGTCAATGCGACCGACAACAAACAAGAATGATGACGAGTCTTATTTGAGTACTTTGCATACTTATTAAGAACTCGGGTCAAGTTCAAGCGAGAAAGCAATGAAATGCAGCGGCAGCAGCAGCATCAGGGGGGCAAGGTCGTCGTTCGTCGTCGTCATTCCCATGGTAACGAGATAGCTAGGGTTCAATTCAACAAGTCGCTGTCCTACGTGAGATGCGCATTTCTGCAGATCCCAAGCAAGAAACGCAAAATTTTACATTTATTATCGATTCATTAGCATTCACGTAATAATAAAACCATAAATTTTTCTTCCATAGTCAAAAACCAAAAAGATCGCGGCTTAGCATTAAACGTGCCCTCGCTGCCGCAGACGATCTTTACGAATAGCTCACTCGTAGGCCTTGTCGTCAGTCGCAGACGATAATGGCTTCCAAAATACGGAATCCCTAGCAACTCATTAGCAACTGAGAATTTATTATTTATTTAAAAAAAATATATTTTAATTATCCATATAATATTACAATTTAAAAAATATTAATCGTTATTTAATTTTACGGAATCGAGATCTATTTATCAACAACAATAAAGATAAACATGGCTCCATAGCGATAAGATTCACTACAAAAAGAAACTTATCAATTTTAAGTGGAAACATTGAATTTTATGATATAAACTATAAAATCCTTCAAAAAGAACATTAAATTTCAACCATTTCTCAGAGGAATCCATTATTGTTTTTAATGAAGATATAAAATTAATTAAGTAAAAGGTAATTAAACAAAACCCACTCTAGCTCTAAAATCCCACTCTAGCTTGAGAATATTAATTATTTTTTTTGTCTGCCCATTCTAGGTTGTTGATTTTATCTGTTAAGATAACACGAAGACAATGCTATTGTCACTGCCAGATAATCTTTTATTAATGATTTTTTATTATTTGAATATCAAGGATCTTTGTAGCTTGTCAAGGTAATGTATTAAATTAGGTTATTTATTTTTTCTTTAAGGTCCCCCTAGACTAGCGGTTCTCAACCTTTATAGTTCCGCAATCCTTGTAATACGATTCCCCAAGATGTGGCGACCACGACTGTAATTTTTACCAATGGAAAAAATTTGTACAATAACATGTTTTCAAGTTTTACATATTAGAATACAAACAAACAAACAAAAAAAAACAACTTATTTCCGATGGTCTTAGGCGACCCCTGACAAATCGTTATTCGACCCCTGACGGGGTCGCGACCCACAGGTTGAGAACCGCTACCCTAGACGATCAATAATATTGATCAATATTTGCTTCAGTAACCATCAATATTTTGACCAATACTCATTCTGGGAAAAATATTTGTGCTGCATGGTCGTGGTCATTGTAATGTGACCATTTCCTGGACACTGAAAACTGGGACGGGAAAGGAAAAAGATGCCATGGCAATAATAAATATTATGTAGAGAAAATATAATTTACTGCCTGAGTTGTCTGTGGATACTTGTATGCAGAGAGACGGTGGATACCACTTTTCCACAAAATGAGTTTATTGAACATCATATATGTACATTTCGGCTACTAAGTAGCCATCTTCTGTATGAATCGAGTAAACATAGACGTGTAACAGGTATATATAGGAAACTTAAGCCAATCAGAGGAAAATCATAATTTACAAAGAAACAGCAAAGTTAGGATTGGTTTAAAGACGCGGACCTAGGAGAGAACTCCTAGTCAACACAATTATTTAACAAATTGAAGTAAGGTCTTCCACGCTGTCAGATCTAAAGGTCCACCATCTTGGTTCAATAAATTGTCACTCTGGTTCTTCAAGATTTCCATGGATTCAAGGAAATTCAGCCTCTTGTTATTGTCCACAACATGTAAAATCCTAATGTTTTCTTTCTTTAGTTCATGTCCAGTTTTCAATATGTGGTCAGCAAAAGCTGACTTCTCAGATCTGCAGTTCTTAACATAGTCGAAATGCTCCTCTATAAAATTTACAGTTGAAATCGAACTCTTTACCTTTCCTGGATATACACTGGTGGCCAAAAGTTTGGACCAACCAGCAATGTCAAGAAAAACTGAATTTATACGAAAACTGTTTTCCACCTACAACTCTAAGTAAATATGAAACAATATTCAGGGAAGAAACAAATTTATTTCTGCGTTGTTGGTTTCTTATTACCTAAAATCAAAATAAGACTGGCCAAAAGTTTGGACCACATTTGTATCACATAAAGGGAAAAAAGTATTACATCATTAACTAATGAATTATTTTGATATTCGAGATCATTTCGACTCTACAATATTTGACAAGCGACCTGAAATACGAGGCATGTTTTTTAAGTAAGTACCGTTTTGCGATTCCGCCGCCGCAGCGCTACGGTCGGCGTTCCGCGCATGCGCGCTGGTTAACTACATCTCTTGTCTACGCACTGACGCCATTACAGTCTGATTCTTCATTGTATACGTTGTTTACTGAGTGTTTAAGATGCCTCCGACAATCGTGAGTCCCGCCGATTGTGAAGTACGGGCTGTTATACGATTTCTTAGTGCTAAAGGCGTAAAACCGATCGATATTCATCGTGAGATCTGTGAAGTGTACGGACAAAACATTATGAGTGATGGAATGGTAAGGAAATGGGTGAGAGCATTTAAAGATGGCCGCACAAATGTGCATGATGAAGAACGGAGTGGGCGTCCTTCGGTCGTTAATGAAGATTTGGTGCAGAAAGTGGACGAAAAGGTGAGAGAAAACAGACGCTTTACAATTTCATCATTGTGCGACTGCTTTCCTCAATATTCTCGTAGTGTTTTGTATTGCATTGTGACCGAGAACTTGAATTACCGGAAATTGTGTTCACGTTGGGTTCCAAAAATGTTGACGGATTTGCACAAAACCCAACGTTTAGGCAGTGCATTGACTTTCCTCGAGCGGTACCACAATGAAGGTGAAGATTTTTTAGACCAAATTGTTACTGGTGACGAAACATGGGTGGCCTACGTCACACCAGAATCGAAACAACAATCCATGGAATGGCGACAATCATCATCACCCAAAAAAGTGAAGTTTAAGCAAACAATTTCTGCCCGGAAAATCATGTGCACAGTTTTTTGGGACAGAAAAGGAGTATTGCTAGTGGAGTTTCTGCCTCGTAATGAGACAATCAATGCAGCGTCTTATTGTGAGACATTGAACAATCTGCGTCGTGCAATCCAGAACAAAAGACAAAACAATCTGCGTCGTGGCAAGTTGAGTAAGGGTATCGTTTTGCTGCATGACAATGCCCGTCCACATGTGGCTAATCGGACCAAAGATCTCATCAAATCTAGATCATCCTCCATACAGCCCTGATCTGGCGCCCAGCGACTACCATTTGTTCCTGCACTTGAAGAAACACCTGGGTGGTCAGCGTCTTCAAGACGATAACGAAGTCAAAACATTTGTGAGACAGTGGTTAACAAGTCAGGCGGCAGAATTTTATGAGGAGGGTATTCAAAAACTGGTGCCACGTTATGACAAGTGCCTCAATATTCACGGAAATTATGTAGAAAAGTAGATTAAGGTACAGGCTTTCATGTAAAAATAAAATTATTGCGATATCTTTGCACGTCTTTTTTTAATTCCAAAACGGTACTTACTTAAAAAACATGCCTCGTAGAATTAAATAAGCTTTTAATAACATTTGGCTTAACAGCTTTCTGAATGGCTGCTATTAGTTGTTCTCGAGATTTGTACTGAGTGTTTTGGTAAATGTTTTGTTCCGTGTGATGCCACACATTCTCAAAAATATTGAGATCTCGATTTCGAGCAGTCCAAGCAAAAGTGGAAAGTTGTTGCTCTCAAAATAGGCTTTCACAACTCGTGCAGTAAAGATTGCAGGACTGTCCTGCTGCTAAATCCATAGTTTTTGCTTAAACTAGGCTTTGCACAAAGGGGTGAACACATTGTGAAGATCATCTTTATATTGAGCTGTTGGGCAATGTCCATCTATAATGTGAATCTTCAACTTTCCGTTGCTTCCAATGGCACCCAGAATCATCACTCCACTACCACCCATTTGGCGCTTAATTCGGAGTGGAACAAGGTTTCTTTATCACGATGCTCTTCATCAGGACCATCCAAACTGATTCGTTTTTCATCAGAAAAGACAACCAATTGGAAGTCTGTGTTTTCACGCAGATGTGTCTTAGCAAACTCCAGTCTATCCTGCGTTTGTTTCTGTGTTAGTGGCAACTTTTTGGGTATAATTTCATAAGCAAAGTTCTGAGCACATAGTTCGCTGCGAAATGTTCTTCTTGAGGCAGCAAGTTGCAGATTAAGTTTGACTTTTGTGATATTGACTACATGCCCAGATGTAATATCATATCTAACATGTCTCTTAATTCTTGATTTGTCTCTTCGCGTCAGTGCACAAGGTCAACCTATTTCCGTCCTATTTTCCAATTAACATTTTTAACAATTCCTGATAAAGATTTGTAGCTCACACGGGAGATTTCAGCAACTTTTTTGAAGTTTGTAAATTGCTAATTAAAATTTCTAATTCGCTCTCGTTGGCCTTTAGTTAACGTTATACAATACATAATATGGTTTTAGTGCTCACCACGCAACACGATGACTTGTAATATGCAAATTATTTGCATGTTTGTGATGTTGGTCCAAACTTTTGGCCAGTCTTATTTTGATTTAAGGTAATAAGAAAGCAACGACGCAGAAATAAATTTCTTTCTTCCCTGAATGTTGTTTCATATTTACTTAGAGTTGTAGGTGTAAAATATTTTTAGTATAAATTCATTTTTTATTGATTTGCTGGTTGGTCCAAACTTTTGGCCACCAGTGTACTTGTGCAGAGGGAGGGGGGGAAACTATATTTTGACATATTCAGAAAATCGTACTATGTCCCATCGTATATTAGAAGCGAGTCAAACCATTGTTTCAGCCACAAACTGGCAGCCTACAATCACATGATCGACAGAGCCCTGAACATCCCATTAACCCAAAGCAAGAGAAATGAAGAATTTCGTATGATCGAAGAAATAGCGACTACCAATGGTTTTAGTATGGAATTGGTCAACAAGCCCATTAAGAATCATAATTTCAATAGGAGGCTGGCACTCTACATGACCCTCAATGATCCGAATAAGAAGAAAGATGAAAAATTTTTTTGTCTACCCTACAACAGAAACCTGACCAGAGGCATGGAGAGGATATGTAATAAGTACAACTTACATGTTGCATATTGAAGTGATCACACACTCAAGAAGCTCCTAGGAAGTACAAAAGACACTATAAAGTACAAAGAACTGAACGGAATTTACGAAATCCAATGCGGGACCTGTGACAAAAAAAATATATTGGACAGACCCGTAGAAAGATTGAAACAAGAACTAAGGAGCATTTCGACTATGTTAAGATCTGTGTTTACTCGATTCATACTGAAGATGGCTACTTAGTAGCCGAAATGTACATATATGATGTTCAATAAACTCATTTTGTGGAAAAGTAGTATCCACCGTCTCTCTGCAGATGCCATGGCTTCAAATTCCTTCAATTTCATTCATATATTACTTCGCAGAAGACAAGACCGGGACAAAACTGCGTCCCAAATGACTTATTCGCAAAAGATAGCAAAGAATCGGGACTGTCCCGGACAATCCGGGACGTATGGTCACATAAGGTTATTGTTGTGGCGTTTTTGTTGTGAATTTCGAAATGTTTTTCAATTTGGATTTGAGTTTTCTAGCATTGACTCTTGCACTGTGCGAACAAAAAAAAATCAAAGAGAAATAGACGCTGGTCCAAAGAGTGGTACAAGCTGAGAAGTTGCTTTACACAAGAACATTTGCTAAATTTTTTGCATTCTACAGAACCAGACGACTACAAAAATTTTCATCGAATGGACGAAGAAAGCTTTCATAAGCAACTGATATTGAAGAAAATGTTGACAACAAACCTCCTAGACGTTCAATATTGATAGAACGCTTCAATACACCCTAGACGATCAATATGGTCCTCCATCAATGTTGAAGCTTATACTGACAATATTATTGATCGTCTAGGGGCTACTTTACAGTAATACCCGTTTAATACAATCACGGTTAACACGCTTTCCCGTATAATACGTGCTTTTTTGTCGGTCCCTCAAGACCTAACAAGAACAACAGGAAAACACTATTCCACATCAAAGGTTTATTCCAACGTATGCGCATTTCGGCAGCCAAGCTGCCGTCCTCAGCGTATACAAGAACTTGATCAGACCAGAGAATTTCAAAGTTTTCAGAATTATAGTTGTGTTGGCAATCCGGGATATGGTACATGCCAAATGTTCGCCTATTCTTGTCTTGATTGCTCTTCGTGATTGTCCGTAGTAAACCGCATCACATTTGGCACATGATAATTTGTAGACTCCAGAATTATATCCTTTGGATTATATCATGACAGGACGGAGGACAAATAGGAAATAATAAGGGGGTGGCGAGAAAAATGCAATAGGATGACACATATGAAATTGAAATGGGGAAACTTTACCATCTTCCCATTACCGGAAGCCAGAAACATCTAAGCGATTATCTTGCCGCCGAAATTTGATAAACTTTTACCACCCTGCGGGCCTCATTCGATGAGGCTCATTGGTCACTGTTTCCCGTTACTCGAACGCCTTCGGCGCTCTGTCTATGACGTCCCCCTGCGGGGGTAAAATACTGATATATACCCCAACCTATTTGGTTACAGGGGGCAGTTGGTTTTCCCTCGGCCGGTTACAGGAGGCTAATGATCCGTATTTTTTAGTAGTCACAGAAATGGCTGCCAGAAAGTTACGGGATCTCATTTTATGGTTAAACCTAAGTTAACCCAACCTCAGTTAACATAACCCAACACCAGGACGCTCAAAAAATGCTGGCTTACCTTTAAGACATGGTTCCTTTCGACAATGGCTAATTATCCAGAAAGCAGAAAAAAAGAAAATCTGAAATCCACAAATAGTTCGAAACGACCGCGACATGCCAATTGTGTGGTTGCTATAACAACAGCTAGCGCACGACGGGAAGAGACAGCCAAAATACGCCCTCTAATATCGGAATCCACATGCAGGGGGGTGCCAACAGTACTCGGACTAAATATTTTTATTGGCCAAGAAATGGCTCCCAGAAAGTTCTGGGAGCTCATTTTATGGACCATCCTAAGTTAACCCAACCTCAGTTAGCCTAACCAACATAAGAATGCACCCACACTTTTAGAATGAACCCCCAAAAAAACCAAGCCCCTGTTTTTCTCAATCCCCTTCAAAACAAGTCGCCCACTTTTAGAATCTTCTCTACAGTTGGCGTCACCGTACATCATACAGATAATCGCTCAGACGTGTCTGGCTTCCGGTGATGGGAAAACCGTAAAATCATGCCATTGAAATTATAAAAAAGTTTAGGAATGATAGGGTGCCTAGCAAAAAGATTTCGTAAAATTCCCTGAATTTTCCTTGATTTATCCTGATTATCAGCAGACAAAAAAAAAAAGCTGTCATGAAAGAATATTATTGACATTGTTCAAAATTTTCGATTTTATGATTCCCTAACTGTTCCCGGTTATAAAAAAAAAAAAAAATTCCCTGGCAATTCCCGGTCGCTAGTCACCCTGTAAAATAGACCCACATGTAAGAGCATCGGGTCAAAGGTAGAAAAATATGAAAGAACATTGAAAAGAAGAAATAAAAGATAAGAAAAAGAAAAGGGCCCATAGAGCTTGCGACAAATTGAGGAATAGCTAAAGTTGGAAAGGGATATGGGAAAGGTAATGAGGGAATGGTGCCTTTGCTAAGGTTAATGCCATTAGGGGTGAGGGAATTGAATTTCCAAATAAGAAAAGACTCAAATTGCTTTCTCTCTTTTTTGTTATGGAAGTTACTATGAAGAATATAAAGGCTGATGGCCTGTAAAGAGTGGCCAGGGGAATTAAAGTGTTTAGCGACAGGGGTGTCAGCATTACTAAGGATGTCGAATTTATTTATTTATTTATTTATTTATTTAAGAATAATGGGTTAGAATATACATCAAAGTACAACAGAGATCCGAATGGTCCATATGGACCGACATGTTAGATCTCTGGAGACTCATAAAGATACTGAGAAACAAAAAAACGTGTTAGTACAATCTTAATGAGCAAAAACAACAAAAACATACAGATGGATCGACTGGGCAGATGACAAACAAAAATACTACAGATAATCAGTGGCCCCAAAGTAAATCTGGATGTTTCTTCCACGCAGAGCGATTCGGCCTCCGCACAGTAACTCAATCACTCATAATAACTACTTAATAGTTAACAGGTGTGTCGAACATCCTAATAATTCAATAAACATCCTACGATACCAGAATACAAACGTCACTAAGTAAAAACATTGTGGCGCAGCGTATGCAAAGACAGTTAACTGTGCTCCAAAAACTTCATACAACAGGTTGCGTGGGAGGGAGGCTCTACCTACCCCAGTGATAGCTGATGAAAGGCAGACGACCCTCCCTTGTATATTAATACATAAAAAGCAATAAATTTTTAACCTTTTGCGAAACAACGAATACGATGTTATGGAGCGGAGTTCTTGGGGTAATTGCGCCCAATTTTTTACCCCGATAAAGGTAATACATCGACGTCTGTAATTTAGTTTGGCAAAGGGTAAGGAAATATCATTCAGTGTGCGAGTGGAGTAGTTATGCCGTTCACGGTTACAGGTGAAGTTAACAACAATATGGAATTCAGACTCTTGTAGATAAAAGTACATGATTGTATAAAAAATATCTGGAAAACCGAAGGTATGCGCATGGAGGTAAAGTAAGAAGATACCGAATAAGACTTGGGAACACCAAGTAGGGTTCGAAGGAACCATTTCTGAAGTTTGAACAAGCGGTTAAGATTAGAAGAGAAGGACGATCCCCAGAAAATGACACAGTAGCAAAGGTAGGAGTGTATCCATGAATAATAAAGAATCAGAAGAAGAATGCACGATGGTAAGTATTGCAATCTGGAAATCATTCCTTGCTTCCGATTTAGATTCACCAATAAAGTATCAATATGCTGATCCCAGGTCAGATCCTGTGTGATAATCAACCAATTTATGTCCGGCAAATCTGGCACGTATGGTATTGCCTGTCTCACCGAGATACTGTTTCTGGCATACCTTGCAATGTAACAGGTAAATTTACCTGATCTGGCCAGATAATGAAGACTCTCTCCTATCTTTTATAACCCACTCTAACTCCATCCACCCCTCTATCAAGTTTTCTAACAATTATTTCTTTTTTGGATGTCTCTATCACTAACAACAAATTGTCTACTAATCTCTATAAGAAGCCCATTGACAGGCACCAGTACTTACACTATGATAGCTGCCATCCACGCCATTGCAAGGATAACATCCCTTTAGGTCAGTTAACTCGCATCCATAGAATATGCACTAGTCAGTCTGACAAGGACTTCCATGCTAATGCCCTTACTCTCTCCCTTAAAGCAAGAGGCTACCCCAAATCTGTCATACGCGTTTCTATCTATAAGCATCGCAATTCCTGTTCTAACAACAATCCTAAACCTTCTCCAGCCAAGGCCACACCTACGTTAGTTATTCCTTATCATCCAACCCTCCATAGTATTAAAAATATCCTAAGGAAACATCAACATATAATTGACAACTCTCCTCTTCTCCATTCCGTTTTACCAGAACCACCTAAGGTTTCTTTTAAACAGACATCTAATTTTAAAGATATTCTGGTCCATGCTGCTATTACTAAACCACACACTTCCACTAAGGGATGTTCTCCTTTGATGAAAAGCGTTGTGGCGTTTGCCATTTTCTTAACCCTGCTACCTCCAATCCAGCAGTGCTTCCTCCTTTACTTTCAAAATTAACCAGAACCTAACCTGCACTTCTCACAATCTAATTTACCTGTTACATTGCAAGGTATACCAGAAACAGTATGTCGGTGAGACAGGCAATACCATATGTGCCAGATTTGCCGGACATAAATTCGACATCCTTAGCAATGCTGACACCCCTGTCGCTAAACACTTTAATTCCCCTGGCCACTCTTTACAGGCCTTTATATTCTTCGTAGTAGTGTCCATAACACTCCATCGACACCGGCCATGATTTTCATAATGTTAAACTGATAAAATCAATAAATAAAAGACACCTGTTGGATGCGTTCGAAAGCATTGCGATCCAGCGTACAGATAAAAATACGCTACTTAACTTAGATATGGGTCCGATTATCGATTCAGCTTTAATCAAGCGGTTGACCCTAACAACCAATCAAAAGAATTGACTTTTTTCGTGTCTTTCTTTTCGAATTCTGATTGGTTGTAGTTCCTTATATATACTCATATTTTCCAAGACTCGGGTAGTTCTCTCGTTGTCTTCGAGGTGCTCCTGGACTGCTGAATGATGGTAGCAATTGCTTCCGAAAAGTACTTCCAGAATCAGGTTGTATTTATCCTATTTCTTAGTGTTGTTGTGGTTAAAGAGTTTTTTATTTATATTAAGATTCATATTTTACAGGGTGACTAGCGACCGGGAATTGCCAGGGAATTTTTTTTTTTTTTTTTTTAACCGGGAACAGTTAGGGAATCATAAAATCGAAAATTTTGAACAATGTCAATAATATTCTTTCATGACAGCTTTTTTTTGTCTGCTGATAATCTTTTTGCTAGGCACCCTATCATTCCTAAACTTTTTTATAATTTCAATTTCAATTGTGTCATCCTATTGCATTTTTCTCGCCGCCCCCTTATTTTTTCCTGTTTGTCCTCCGTCCTGTCCTATCCCAACAGTTCTTCTAATTAATCTCATTTGTTCTCTTCTTGTTTTTCAGCCAATACCGTATTACTATTCCCCGTGCAAACTATATATAAACCGGTGACCAGACAGAACGGGACATGACAAAACGGGACAAGACAGAATGGGACAGACAAAACGGGAAAGAACGGGATGGTGACAAAAAGGGACAATGACAAAACGGGACGGTGACAAAAACGGACAATGACACAACGGGACAGAATCATGATGTTTCATATCAGGAGCATAGATGATGCTAGAGCCTGTGTTATAAAATACTTTATTGGTGTGTCATTTTTAGAATTGAAAGCTAAAATAGGAATTATTGATATTAAATTTAGCCCTAATCCTATTCAGATTGTAAATCATATAGAGGAGGTAACTGCAATTAGTGTATGAGTGAATGTTAATATAATAAGTATTTGAGAAGGTAAAACCTATGAGTGGGGTATGAACCCAATAGCTTAAAAGTTAGCTTATCTTTGTATGATATAGTGTACGGGGCACGCAAGATTTTGTATCTTGAGGATTAGTTCGACTCTGAATATTATAACAAAAGTATAAAATACATAAATTATTTTATCGAAATAATCCTTTAATCAGGCATTTTGTTTTCCAAAAGTTTCAATATATGAAAGTTTGAATGTAAATAATTTTTACAATGTTGATTAAATTATCTCATTTTGAATAATTAACGACTTATATTTATATTAAACGTTTATCCTGGTCAAAATGCATGTAGTATGCGGGATGTAGAAGAGTATACTCATTTTGTAAATACTTACAAGACCGTAAGGTCAATTGACATTTGACAATATTAAGACATGGATTTGATTGTAATTGTATATTTAAAGATGTAATTACGCCAACTATACGTGACGGGAGAACTCACGCCATCTGGTGGCACATCGTGTCATGTTAGTCATATGATCAATAGGACTCCAGGAGGAGTCCCAAAAAGGCTAAGGGGACCTCTGTGCTATCGGAAACCTCAGGGGATCCATTTATACTAGTCATCGGCTATAAGTGACTAAGTCCTTTCCTTGCCATGAAGGGTAAATGTCCTCTGATATCTTATTCAGTATAAGTGAGCATTTAGTGAAAATTTAATAAACTTTCGTGGAACATTTCTGTGTGGCGCTGAATCGATGTAACGAAACATCGATGATTTTGTGTGACAATGAATCGATGATTTGAAACATCATGATTCTGTCCCGTTGTGTCATTGTCCGATTTTGTCACCGTCCCGTTCTTTCCCGTTGTGTCAGGGCACCATATAAACCCGTCCGTTAGTACAACTTTCATAACTTGAGGATAATTCCCTAATATTCTATTTGCTTTTAGAGAATTATTCTTTTTTGCTTTGATAAAGGATAGTCTGTCTCTATCCGAAACGTCAGCTTTTTATTTTGATTAATTATTTTTGTTTATTATATCTTATTTTTTATTTAATTTGTATTTTTAATTAATAACTATTATTTACCCTAAACCTTCCAATTCATTGAAGACTTGGTTTCTTTTGAAAGAGTGGGAGATGAGAATAGTGTATTATTTCTACGTTCCTATTCTTCATAGTTACTATCTCTGCTGCTGCACTTCAAATTACAGTGCTAATCCGAACAGGCCTTTGGCAATATGTAACAGTCGATTAACTGCTTATTCCCTAGACTTCTTTAATGATCAGTACACCTTGCAGCAGGCATGTTGTCATAAGTTGTAAATTCACTACCAGTAAGGAGAAACGTAGGTTTGAGATATGCCTACTCACTAATCTGAACAACCACTTGCCTGAATTAGTTCGGATTAGCAGGTATGCACTGTACCGTGTTGCTGGACTTATTAGAAACAAAGAACCAGAAAACAAAAACCAAATAACCGTATTTACAACTCGACTATAAGACGAGGTTTTGTTTCTACTTTAGGTTCAACAAAAGGGAGGTAGTCTTAAAATCGCAAATTACATGTACACAAATACGAGGCCTGTGAGAAAAGTATCCGACCTAATTTTTTTTGCGAAAACCTGATGGATTTGGATCACGCGCGCTTGCATGAGCCGACCTTGAACCTTTGTGCGTATGCGTGAATTTTTTCCCGCCTCTCAATAGTGTCAGTTGCTGGCAATCGGCATTAGAGGGAGGTAGTGTGTTGTGCTCTCGTTGGTTTTTGATTTGAAGGAAAATGACGGAACGACTGGAGCAGCGCTACTGCATCAAATTTTGCCAGAAACTGGGCGACAGCCAGGTGGAAACCATCAGTCGTCACAGTGGAAGCATTCCTCGTCACCACGACCAAAGAAGGCCCACCAAGTGCGCAGCAATGTGAAAGTGATGCCGACTGCTTTCTTTGACTCTCGCGGTGTGATACACAAGTACGCACCACAGGGGCAAACAATCACCAAAGAGTACTACAGGGATGTCCTCCGTCGCCTACGTAATGCAGTGCGGCGCAAGAGACCGCAGTTGTGGTCGACAGGCAATTGGCGCCTCAAAAACCAAACTTGATTCAGACTTTTTTTGCGAAAAACCAGACTCCTTACTCTCCTGACCTGGCCCCCTGCGACTTTTGGCTGTTCCCCAAACTCAAGAGGCCATTGAAAGGAACGCGATTTCAGACAAGAGAGGACATTATGGCTGCATCGACAGCCGAGCTAAACTCCATTCCGAAAGACGCTTTCCAGGAATGCTTCCAACAATGGCGGCACCGCTGGGAGCTGTGTGTGGAGTCCCAAGGAGAGTACGAGGTGCATTCAAGTTCTAAGGCCTCCGATTTTTTTTCTAATTAACTACTCACCCGAAATCGATGAAACTGGCGTTACTTCTCGACGTAATCGCCCTGCAGACGTACACATTTTTCACAACGCTGACGCCATGATTCCATGGCAGCGGCGAAGGCTTCTTTAGGAGTCTGTTTTGACCACTGGAAAATCGCTGAGGCAATAGCAGCACGGCTGGTGAATGTGCGGCCACGGAGAGTGTCTTTCATTGTTGGAAAAAGCCAAAAGTCACTAGGAGCCAGATCAGGTGAGTAGGGAGCATGAGGAATCACTTGAAAGTTGTTATCACGAAGAAACTGTTGCGTAACATTAGCTCGATGTGCGGGTGCGTTGTCTTGGTGAAACAGCACACGCGCAGCCCTTCCCGGATGTTTTTGTTGCAGTGCAGGAAGGAATTTGTTCTTCAAAACATTTTCGTAGGATGCACCTGTTACCGTGGTGCCCTTTGGAACGCAATGGGTAAGGATTACGCCCTCGCTGTCCCAGAACATGGACACCATCATTTTTTCAGCACTGGCAGTTACCCGAAATTTTTTTGGTGGCGGTGAATCTGTGTGCTTCCATTGAGCTGACTGGCGCTTTGTTTCTGGATTGAAAAATGGTATCCACGTCTCATCCATTGTCACAACCGACGAAAAGAAAGTCCCATTCATGCTGTCGTTGCTCATCAACATTGCTTGGCAACATGCCACACGGGCAGCCTTGTGGTCGTCCGTCAGCATTCGTGGCACCCACCTGGATGACACTTTTCGCATTTTCAGGTCGTCATGCAGGATTGTGTGCACAGAACCCACACAAATGCCAACTCTGGAGGCGATCTGTTCAACAGTCATTCGGCGATCCCCCAAAACAATTCTCTCCACTTTCTCGATCATGTCGTCAGACCGGCTTGTGCGAGCCCGAGGTTGTTTCGGTTTGTTGTCACACGATGTTCTGCCTTCATTAAACTGTCGCACCCAAGAACGCACTTTCGACACATCCATAACTCCATCACCACATGTCTCCTTCAACTGTCGATGAATTTCAATTGGTTTCACACCACGCAAATTCAGAAAACGAATGATTGCACGCTGTTCAAGTAAGGAAAACGTCGCCATTTTAAGTATCTAAAACAGTTCTCATTCTCGCCGCTGGCGGTAAAATTCCATCTGCCATACGGTGCTGCCATCTCTGGGATGTATTGACAATGAACGCGGCCTCATTTTAAAACAATGCGCATGTTTCTATCTCTTTCCAATCCGGAGAAAAAAAATCGGAGGCCTTAGAACTTGAATGCACCTCGTACTTTGAGGGTGATTAGGTTTCCAATGCTCCAGGTGTGTAATTTTTCTTTTCCCCCCGGCCGAAGGTCGGATACTTTTCTCACAGGCCTCGTGTACAGACTTTTGCAAGTTAATGCTAAAATGGTCCACCTTGGCTGTAGTGGTGGTGCCATTTATTGGCATTCTCGATCGTAACACAAGAACTTACAATAGCATTCGAAAGATTGGACCACGACTATCGCCGCTTTAACCACACAATTGATTAATCCTAGTCCTGCTGTTACAAAGAATCAAAATGGACTTCAATGAAGTCACTAGATAGCCCAAGGGCAGAGCAGGCTCAGATTAGAAAGTCTGAAATCCTCCTTGCACTAAGTATGTCATAATGCTCAACTACTAATGATTTCCCAATGACTGAATCAGAAATACTGCGACAGTATAATGACAGATCTAGTCAAACGGACACTTTGTCAAGAACTTCATTGGTTAGACATTTTCAGTTGACAGCTTAGGTATATCCCAGGTTAGGTTGCACAGAATAAAAATTGCCTGAAACAGTATTGAACTGAACCAGTGAAAATTAGAACTTGCTTTATTTCAGTGATAACCTAATGATTATGAAAAAGCTATAATTCAAGCAGATGGTTGTGTAACTCCATATTAAGGGATCAAGTAACCATAATATCAGGTCGATGCATATCAAATGTCGGATTGCAGAGGTAATTTTTAATGGCCCTCCAGAAAGAACACCTTCACATGTGCTATTCGAAATAACCCCCATTTCAAACCAAACATTTTAGCCAACGATTTGGCAGCTTCTTAAGCCCTCTCCCATGGAATCCAAGGTCACGGGACTCAATAAACTCCTGGAATGAGTTTTCAACGTCTGCTTGGGTTAGGAATGTTTTCCTCCAGAGAAAATTGTCCAGGCTATGGAAAAGATGATAGTCGGCCGGGGAGAGGTCCTGAAAGTATGTCTGGTCGTTCGTGCAACGTGCAGATGCGCATCGTCATGCAGCAGAAGGACGCCTTTGCGATGCACAAGTGCAGGTGTGCATATGATGCACTTCACGACAGTAGGTCGCAGCGGCGATCGTCTCCCCCTGCTGCAGGGAAGCTATAATGCACTACACCACGGATGTTCCACCAAACTGTAATCATGAGCTTCCTGGGGTGCAACGGGGGTTTAGGGAATTGTCGTATAGGAGCCACTTCTCGTCGCAGGTGAAAATGCGATCAAGAATCCCCGCTTATTCATGGCACAAAAGCAATTCCGTATACACCTCCAACCGATGCTCTTTGGTTTTCCGTGAGATCATGTGGGACCCATTTGTTCTGCTTTTTCACCTTGCTGATGTCCTAAGGTGTCTACTGGCAGTTGATGCTGATACAGCATGATCCCCTGCAAGGTCCCGAACAGTTTTAGACGGGTCCAAACCACAGATCCGCGTCATTCAACACGTTGGGCGGTCTGCCGCGTGGCTTATTTGCCAGGTCCGTCACTCCTGCCTGGAATTTTCGGAACCTACATTGGACAGTACGTTTGTTTATGGTGCCTACACCGAATACCTTATGTTTCGAGAAGCGTTGGATGCAGTGTGATTCAACCTGAACTCGTAATGCATTATCACACATAATTTGTATGAAGTCATGACTATCTTCGCTTGGGTTCAAACGCTATTAAATATCATCGCAGACATGCAAATTTCAGGCATCTGGTCGCTGATAGGTTTATCTATTGGTACTTGCTACTAAACGTGGAAACCGTGCTAAAGCGCGGAACAGCCCTTGAAATCCGACATTTGATATGCAACGACCTGATACTAACTAAAGATTTAAAATCTCAATTAACGTATATACTCGTGTACGCTGAGTGGCCAGTTTATTATGAACACCCGCACTCCAATACTGTATTGCACCACCCCTAGCAGCTATAACAGCATGAATTTGCCATGGCATCGATTCAGTTAGCTGCTGGAAGCATTGTTGTGTGATCTTTGTCCATGCGGATGCAACAGCTGCTCCCAGTTGATGCTTATTGGTGGTGGAACCATGCCTTGAATAACCCATTCCAGCTCACCCCAAAGATGTTCGATTGTGGTGGCCAGAGGAGTAAATTGAATTCATTATTGTGCTCCTAGAACCATTCCATGACGAGATGAGCCTTGTGGCAAGTAGTATTGTCTTGCTGGAAGTAACCTTCCGATGGGGTAAACACAGTAGCCATGAACATGGTCAGCAACAATGTTGAAGTAGCTGTGATTATTAAGGTGCCTACACCGAATACCTTATTGATATTTCGAGAGACATTGGATGCAGTGTAATCAACCTGAACTCGTAATGCTTTATCACACGTAATTTGTAAGAAGTCATGACTATCTTCGCTTGGGTTCAAACGCTATTAAATATCATCGCAGACATGCAAATTTCAGGCAGCTTGTCGCTGATAGGCTTATCTCCGGGAATGTACCACTTTGTTATGGGTACTTGCTACTAAACGTGGAAACCTTCCGAAGCGCGGAACTTACCTCGAAATCCGACGGCCTGATACACTATATGATCACAAATATCCGGACACATGCACGTTTGCGCTC
>JAHWFO010013270.1:185211-202313 GCA_023313115.1 Rhysida immarginata | reverse complement strand
AAGGTGTGGGAAGCTATTTAAATGATGTGCAAGTCATTATCATGTGATATTGGGCCAATCGATGATCTCTAAGGGGTGTTCGGATATTTTTGATCATATAGTGTATTTTGTGCAGATTACCATATGAAAAGAGGAATAATTCTTCAAAGTTCTTATTTTGAAAAAACTGCTTTTATTAGTTTTTATTAGAAATTAGTACAAATAACAAACTTTCAATAAAACAAAGTGTTAATAATATTTTAAATCTTTTAACAAATATTTTCTTCTTTTGTAGAGCATGCACTCGATGCTGGAAATTGATTCAGGATAAAACACTGTGGGAGAAGGTAGATGCCACAATTTCGCCAATCAATTTGAATCAACTTTGGAAACTCATGAGAAGCCGCTTCACCTTATCACTGAAAACTTTGAAAATCAGAGGCTACGTAAAAACGCATACCGGAACTCCTCGGTGGAAAACTGAAACAGTTTCACCATCCCTACTTTCAGAGCTGTCAAAGCGTTCTCCTGCACTACAGGTTCTGTATCTGCAAGAAATGTACTTCCCAGAGAAGATCAATATCACTCAAGTTCCTCCATCCGTTAAGAAACTCTCTCTCTCCAACTCTTATTTCTACTCGTCACAGGTGTGGTTCGATAGCAACAACAACGATCTAACGCATTTGCAGCACCTCGATTTAACTGCGTGCTCGACCATCACACCAAGAGCATATGCAAACATCTTCAACATGACTACCATTGAAGTGTTGTGCTTAAAAGACTGCTATAACGTAAACAACGTCACCATTAAAATGCTCGTTCAGTCTTTGGTCAACTTGCGTGGCTTAGACATAAGAGGTACGAGAATAACGGACGAGGCTCTCGCTCTAATTGGACTGTTTTGCAATAAACTGGCCGAACTACAAATAGGAGGATACACTGGGTGTTCCTCATCCGACTTGAAGAATAAAAACATCACCGATAGTGGCATTCAGGATTTGAGAGAAAAAATCTGCAATTTTACGAGCTTGGACATAAGTAACACCATCATTTCCGATGGGGCGCTCGACTTGATCGAAAGACATGGTCACCGTTTAAGGCATTTGGATGTAACAAATACTTCCATGACAGAAGATGGAATTACGCAACTGAAAGAAAAATTAGTCTCGTGCCAAATAATTGGGCCCTTGTAGACCACAGCAATGTTTAATAACATTTTATTTTTAACCAATGAATCCAAATTAGTGGATGTATCGGGTTTAAGATAATGGAGCTCCCATTGTTTAAAGTAGTAGTACACGGTAAGCAAACTGGTTGGTTTTAAGCTACTTACTCATAGTTTATGTACTCTGAAACATTAACAAGAATTGAATAATAATAACAACAAACATTCCTATCAATCCTCATCCGAGGAAGTTAAGCTGTAATCCAAGCCAGTCCAAATGTTGTTTACCACTTCGTCATTGAAATTCATCACCGAATTATCTTCTTTCACACAGCATTGCTTAGCTGCATCGCTCGTTTGGTAACGTCTCCCCCACTGGTCAGCTGAAGTGGCCTCGTCTGCCGGGTCGAGATTAAAAAACTTGGCGAATTTGCTTTCGCTTCTTATGGGCGACTCTTCTCGCCGTGGTGGATTCAATCCGTGTATCAGCCCTTCGGAGAGGTCAAAATGCAAAGGCGAATCTGGCCTATCCATTTTGCTACAATAGAAATCTGGTTGGGATGTTCTGATACGACAACTGTTGGTAGTCATACCGATAATGGGTGTCGGAATTTCGTAAGATTCAGCCTTTTTTTGCTCTATCATGAAATAAAAATAAGAGAGACTCTGAAAATGTATTTTTTTTTAAAAAATAAAGCATGCAATAAATTCAAAATATATTTTTAAACAATTGACTGCGTAATTTCAATACAATTTGTAATACCTTGTTCACACTATACCCTGTCTCGGCTTCAGTTGAGTGACGTCATGGAATGATGTTGCTTACCAGACAGTTCATAGGCCGAGGTCAAAAACTCTAACCGGTGAGAAGAGTTAGCATAAATCCCAGTGAGAAAACTGGACGTCATTTTAACGCAGTCGAAAATTTGCAGTTAGTGTTCCTATGCTTAACCGTCCTGAGAAAAAGATGGTTAGTCCAGGAAGCAATTCTCGCTAACTCTTCTCACTAGTGAGGGTTTTTGACCTCACTGTAATACCCTGTTCATACTGCGGATCACGATTGATGGTCGAGAAGTGTTCACAGTGCACGCATGCGAATGTGATTGATCAACACCACCTAGCGAGCTACAGTTGTGTGATTCAGTTTCCAAAACAATCTTGTGTTCAGGCTACAGTGAAAAATCTGTGTCGAGGATCCACAGCCCTGTTTTCGAACATAATTCGACGCGAACAATGTTCGGGAACTTCGTTGAGCGGATCATCATTCGTACGAACGAATCACAATCCGACAAATGGCGTTCCGTTCACACTGCACTTCTCGAACGTGATCCAGATATGCAGTGTGAATTAGGTATTAGGAACAAGATGCCACCATTTGACGATCAAATAATCTCGACTACAGACTTCATTTTATTTAATTTTTTTTTTTCAATTTCGCCAAATGCCTTTTCTATCTGCCGATATTTTATTACGTCGAAGAGAAAATACGAAATATGATTGCAGAAAGAATTTTGAACTTTTGATACAGAAAATTATTTGAACTATTTCTTCATTCAGACGAACTGTAACCGCTTCACTCGTGACACCGATCAACTAAAGCTAAGACAGGGTATACAATTCTTGATCGTGATAGGAAACGTAGTGTGAATGGAATGTGATCATTAGGGTCCGTATGTTCATGCATATTACAACAATAGGAGCATATAATGCATGTTTCAGGGTTTAAAGTTGCTATTCACCGAGATGGTCTATATGACATGTCTGGACCACGGAATTCATCGAGTATGCCAAGAAGTGCACAAATCAAATACACAGACTGACCTAGTAATTTCTACAGTAATTTTCTTAAAATCTCCTACAAGGATTCAGCTGTTCAAACAAATGTATCCAAATCTGCCTTTGCCACCAGAACCTATGGGCTACTTGGTTAACTGCAGCTTTCTATTATGCACAGCTTCCACCCGAGACAACTGAGGTTGTCAATGCTCTGAATCCAGAAGATGCTAAATCCATCAAAACTGCACGAGTTTTGTTAGAAGAGTCTGAACTTGAAATCTTAAAGGATGCGATCACAGAACTTGAGACGCAAAAGTTTGATCTTCCAACTACAACTGCAGTGAAAGATAACATAGAAATTAAGCTATATACTGTATTTACCTGAATATAAGACGACCCCTCAAAATTTGCAAGTATTTCAAGAAAAAAAAATTTTAAGTCAAAAACTGAACTATATGTACTCCCACAGTATCGAAATTCTTTAAGAGTATGTCTAAAATGTCCGACCGGTCGCGAAATTTTGGAGCCAACAGTTTAGTCACTGTCGAGCCCGTCACAACGCTCATTTTGGAGCCACCAGTGACTGACTCGAAATTTTGACTATGTCCGATCGACGCGGGAACAATGCAGGCATACCTGCATTTTAAATTTTCTCCCGATTCGGATGACCCTCGATTCATAATTACCAGTTGCAATTAGCACGACCGGTTGCGTTATGAATCGAGGGTCGTCCGAATCGGGAGAAAATTTAAAATGAATAAAGCCAGCTACGTATGCCTGCATCGTTCCCGTGTCGATCGAACATAGTCAAAATTTCGAGTCAGTCACTGGTGGCTCTAAAACGAGCTTTGTGACGGGCTTAGACTGGTCGCGACCGGTTGGACTTTTCAGACACACCCTATGTTTTTAAGTTGTTGTGCAATCTGTTATTCTTACGAAGCACGTGGTAAATAAGCAATTTCATTGGATAACTCCCTCGGTCTCGTTTTCCTCTAATAGCCGAACGCTAAGACTAATGGGATAGTAATGGCGACTTAAATCAGTATTGCCAACTTCGTAGATTTCCCGCTAAATTTTTCTGATTTTTTTATCAAAATTATGCCAAAAGTCTGCTAAAAAAATTCATTAGTACAATTAAATCAGTCAGTTTCAACGGATTTTGGCTTTGTTTTAGCGAGAAAAATTTTTGAATCGGCTACATGGGATCCGATACATGTATTCAAAGTTCGGCTCGATATTTGATCCGAAGTAGAGTTTCAAACTCAACTATTTTATTTGTAAAGCTTCTCTCCCCATCCAAAATGAAATTAATTATTTATTAGAGGATGAAATGTGATGTTTGATGAAAACGGCATAGTTGTACCACTGCCTATAAAGATCGAAAACAGCAATGGACTCTTGCAGTGAAGCACCCCCCCCCCCCATCGCACGTTGTCGCAGGGGTAAAGATCCAATTCTAAGACGACCTCCCATTTTTTGCCCTCTAAATTTGGAAAAAAACCTCGTCTTAGATTCAGGTAAATACGGTAAGCATTGTACGAAAAAATGTCCAAAATCAAAAGTGAATTATTTCACGGGGGAAGTTCATTAGTTGAAAAATTACCCCTCCCCCTCCCCCACCCTTGTAGGGGGGCTGGGGGAGTTGAAATCAGAATTGGATTTTTGAAATTCTGACTTCGGGTTCTTAAAGACCAATAAAAAGTAGAATAGGAATGTCTGTAAGACCCACTCTCGTATCTCTTTGTCTTCATCGATAAAATTAGGTTCAAAGTTTAAAAGTTCCACATTTTCAGGGCCTCTATCTCCTAAACGGTTGGATCAATTGAAAAAAACACCAAGAATAAAACATTTCTCGAATATTGTGTACAATCTGAATATACCATTAAAAATAAGGGTACCTATTTAAGATTTCAAAGTTACAGCCTCTCCCATTGGACATTGTTTCGCACAATGCTTAGTTTCCAAGATATTCGGTTGTCTCGAGATAAATGCCTCACCCTGTGTATTTAAGAGTTATACGAACTAATTGCACCACAGTGCCATGAATAGTTAACATAGAAGGAACTCTATTTGTTCAAGAACGTCGATTATGAACCGAAACAAGAAAGAAACCAAGTTACTTTTATAATCGGAGAAGACCGGGTCCTATCGCTAAAAACTTCACTAATGCCATCATACTTTGTCTCATTATATGAAAAAAGCTGCAAGGCACCATGGAGAGGCCACGTTACCCATTGTCATCTCATTCAGATCAACGCGCAGCCAATAAAAAAGAAACTGAATCCATAGAGGCTAAAATGAAACTGAAATAGTGCTTCACGTTTTTGAGCACTACGCATGCGCAGTCGGAGACTACTTTACAGGGCGGAGGTGAAAAAGTAGTGATGTGCTTTCCCATCCTTATAAAATTTTTTTCATATAGTGAGACAGAGTATAGCAGCAAAAATTGTAACTCTGATCACGATTAAGATTTTGAAGTGTGAACACGTGGACTTGTCGATAAAGCTTGAACATGATTCACCTTGAACGTGTGTAAAATGATCATGATCATGAATTACAGTTTGAACAAGGTATAAGCATTAAATTATCTTGCGATTTCACTCAAAAGCAATACCTGTCTCCATCCACCTGCTAAGCCTATGTTGAGGTTCATAGGGTCTATTTGTCCATGGGATGTCTTCTATAGATGAATCCACTTGTTTCATCTTTCTGACAAAACTTTTGTACTCCTTCTCCAGCTTCGTGACATTTCCGTGCAATTCTGTAACTTTTGAATCTGAATAACATACCACTTCGGATTGCTACATAAATAAAAAATTTTAATAATCTTACTTTTACGTTTGAGAATCTATTTCTAATATCTTTCCCCACTCTTAATGTACACCAACAAACAAACCATTGCGTAATGACCTCTTTTAGGCTGCAAAATATGGCCAGTCTGCAAGATGGCAATAGACAACCTGGGGTATCTTGTACCACTAACTGAACAGCTGGTTCACCAGTTCCTGTACATTTTGGAGCATACCCAATAGTACATCCAAGCAAATCCGCTTACATTTGGATGGGTACGTCAATAAGCAGAATCGCTGCATTTGGGGGTAACTGAAAATCCCCATTTCACGATTGAGGAGTCTCTCCACCCCCAAGCAGGTAACAGTTTGGTGTGCAATGGCAAACTGCGGAATAATCGCTGCAATATTCATTCGATATGCCAGAAGCTTAGAAAGCGATCTCATCCCTATTATCCAAAGAGACCCAGACTTAGAAAAGATATGCTTCATGCAGGATGGAGCACGACCCCATCGAACCAATAGAGTATTTGAAGTCCTGGAAGAGCACTTTGGAGAGCGCATTCTGGCTTTGGGGTACCCAGAGGCCACTGGGATGGGAATCGCTTGGCCGCAATATTCTCCCGATCTCAACCCTTGTGACTCATTTTTGTGGGGCAATATTAAAGACAAAGTTTACGCAAATAACCCCGAAACCATCGCCGAGCTCAAAACAGCCTTTCAGGAGGTCATCGAAAGCACCGATGTCTCGGCACTTCAGCAAGTTTTGCTCTTCGTCTGCGCCACATTTTCGCCATTGATGGCAAGCATATCGAACACGCCATAAACCAAATCCGAATATCTGTAGTTACTTTTAATATTCAAAAAAAATTTTGGTACTTGGTAAATTTGAAAATTTGATGTTTTATTTCGTATAACTCAATAATTGTCAGCCAGTACATATGTGGCACATACCTCAAAAATGTGGCATGATAAAAACATTTTGTGTGCAGCTCCTACCTTCTATTAGTGCTAGCAAATTATAAAAGCTACCAATTCTTTGGGTATAAAAATCGTGTGCCAATTTCACACGTAGTAGCACTTGATTTCATTCAGGGTTCTCCCCAGGCCCTTTTGTTGTCTGCCTGGCTATTTTATCTTTACATCCACTGTCATTGATGGAGTGCAACCAGCATTGAGGCTCAATAAAAGGGTTTATTGAACTATGCCTGAAGAATGTGCGACAATGTGCTCACGTGCTGTTGGCTTCCAATGTCAATGTGGTAGAATGTCATTTACGCATCTTGCAAGAATTTTGATGTGCGCTCACAACAGCAGTGAATGAGCAGCCCACAAGCCGTTTTAGAGCTTCTTGTTCCGAGGTATTGTGGCATCACAATTTGCTCATTGGCAGCTTTTCCCATCCTGATACAGTTCTACGAAAAACCTGCTCTTTAACATGTGTCACTGCTTGTTCTATGTGCACTCCAATTTCTCAAAATGCAATGGCTTTTTGGTGTATCATCAAATGAAATAATATGAATCCATATATTTGGCCGATTGGTTCCTCTTACTTTCAAATTGAAATCAATGTCACGTTTGATGCTGGGCAGCCATTCTTTGATTTCATCAACTGTGTTCAGTTGGTTCTAAAATAAATAAAAAAACTGGTAAGTTATTAAGTTATGCAAAAATTAGCCCCCTGCACCTCTCGTAGCGGATAGGGTAGGGAGCAATTTTGAAATTTCAAATGTGAAAAAAAATTACACTTATTTTACTCAAAACTTTTTTGGGTCTGTCTGCCTGGGTTAAATCTTGTAATCAATATTAAACTAACTAGCGGACAAGCTAGAGAGACGAAATGTGATACACAAACGCAGGACTGATGACAATGCAAATTAAAGGAAAAAATTTTCAAATCTCTTCATTGGTTCGTGTTCTAAAGCTACTATTTCATTACTACGGATTGTCCAATTGCCACACAAAAAATTTGTTATGACGAGGGTTAAAAGTATCTGTTGCTTATTGTTGCAAAATTAAGCTTTATTTAGCTCACTAAATAAAACTATATAAAAACGTGGTTATACCAGATTAAAATTTTTACTTACGAGGGGTAGTCATAAAGTCTTAATTATCATCTCGAAAAAAATAAAGTTACAAATTTTTGTTTGTATGTGAGTATATATCCTTGTTGCTGTCCAAGGGGATCCTTTTGCTGCACGATAACGCCCCAGCTCATTCTGCACAGGACACACTCACACATGCTGCTTCTTTGGGCTATCAAATTTTGCCTCACCCCTTGTATTCTCCTGACACGGCTCCCACTGACTTCTTCCTCTTTCTTCGGATGAAGAAACCATTGCGTGGCAGGCATTTCCAGAATGACAACGAGGTGATTTTCGAGGTGGAACGTTTCCTGAACAGCCAAATTGCAGACTTCTACAACCAAGGTCTCCGCCAAATCGTCCACGGTAGGGAAAAATGTGTCACATTGAAGGGTGAATATGTAGAGAAGGACTAACACCATCACCAAGTTTCATGGTCACAGCTTGATTTTTTTCAAAGTGATAATTAAAACTTTATGACTGCCCCTCGTACTATTATTTGCTCTTCACATTTTAAAAACTTAACACTTGCCAGGTCTTTTCTTACTTTTTATTTAATAACACATGCGTTGACACCTTTTCAGAACTATTTATTTTCATGGCTATCACGCCGTCGCTATTAAAGTCACATGCCTTCAACAAGCCGAATGAAGCAATTAGTTTTAAACGTTTACTCAAGATTGCGTGAACAATATCGAAAAAATTTTATAGCAAGCAATTTTACTGTCTCTAGAGTAAGTTTTCTTATTGGAAGTGGCCATGTTCACGTTCGTGCCTTCTGATTGGCTTAGAAGGTCACGTGGGTACAGAGGTCGGGAAAATACTTATAGATTCACGTACGATGCGATATAACAACACGTTTAAGAAATCTTTTCTTCGGATTCACTGTATTAATTTGCTTTTTTTTTGTTTTGTTTTGAGGTTTGTGCTTTGTTTATGGGGCAAATAGGCCTATTGGAAAAGTTGAATTTTTTTTTAAATGTTATTTCATTGATTTTGTTTATTATGAATAATCGAAATTCAAGTATCTCGGGATTGCATTCACGAGTGATGGACGGCAGGAGAAAGAACTGGATGCTCGGATCGATGCAGCAAGCTGTGTCAGACTCGAACTGTGGCGATCCGTGGTAACGAAACCCGAGCTGGGTAACAAAGCCAAGCTCTCAGTCTTCAAATATATCTTTGTCCCCATTGTCACCTATGGTCATGAGGCTTGGGTAATGACCGAAAGAGAGCGATCGCGGGTACAAGCGGCCGAAATGAGATTTCTGAGAGGTGTGGCAGGTGTTACCCTACTAGATAGAGTGTACAGCAGCACACTAAGGGAATCTTTAGGTGCTGAGCCGCTACTTCTCCGCATCGAGAGATCTCAGTTGCGCTGGTATGGCCACGTGATACGGATGCCGCAAACTAGTCTTCCTAGGCAGTTGTTATTTTCCAAGCCGGTGAGTAAGAGACCAAGGGGTCGGTGGATACCAGGTGGCTAGACTACATGGAGAATCTGGGTTCGAGTCACTTGGATATTACCCAGGAGGACATGCGCCTGATGGCGGAAGATCGCAATCGCTCGAGATCCTCCATAGGGCTGCTGCCCCCGCGACCCTAACGGATAAGCGGGTTTGAAAAGTAAGTAAGTATGAATATTTGAATGGCCGAAAATTTTAACATGGATTGCGCTTTCATCTGCTTAAGTACAATAAAATGCACGGAAAAATTATTAGTAAAATAAATATAGTTCAATTATAAGCAGTTACCAAAACAGTTTGTTATTTTACTAAACTAAATATAATTAAATATAAAAATGATTATATCGTGAAGGAAAAATTTATTCACCCCCCCCTCTCCCGTCCTAATATTTCAAAGGAGCACATTGACAAATAGATACTCAAATTCTCCTTATTTTATCATCTTTCGGTAAAACGTGAAAATAAAATATTCTGCAGTTCATGCTCTTATTACTGCTGTCAAAAAACTGTAAAAATTAGGCACAGTTAGGCGACGAATACCGTTGAAAAGAAACAGAATATAAATACTAATCTGTATGAGCGACAGCGAATACTCGCCTCTGACGTCAGGCGTTCAGGTGTGCTGACGTAGGTGCTAATTTTTACAATTAAATAACTCCTAAAATAATAGAGATATTTGAAAAATTTTTGTGCAGAATTTATTTTTTCAATGTCCTCTATAATTTTAGGACAAAAAATATATACAGGGTGGTCATAAATTATTAAGCACATTTTGACAGTGAATATTTTATTAACCAAGAAATGTACACACTTCTTGTAAACATCATTGAAAAGTACAACTCAAACAGTTTGTCAGGTGTCACTATCACCACCAGGCGGCAGCACTGTTTGGCATAGGAACACAAAACGCGAAAATGGCGACAGAAAGCAATGTGCATTCTTTGGTTCCACGAGCAGAAATCCGTGATAGCAGTTCAATGGCAATTCCGCCTAGAATATGGACAACCTGCTCCTGGAAAGGATTCCATAAAGCGGTGGTATCAGCAGTTTAAGGACACTGGAAGCGTAGCCCACAAGAAAGGTGCTGGTAGGCCTACCGTCAGTGAGGAAGTCATTGAGAAGGTGCGAGATGTGTTCCAACGGAGCCCTACGAAGTCGACTCGGCACGCCAGCTTGGAATTGCGAGTCCCACGATCTACGGTGATGAAAGTGATGCATAAGCGTTTGAAATTGTATGCCTACAAAGTTCAGATTGTTCAGGAACTAAAGCCCGACGATAAACGGCAACGGTTTGCATTCGCGGAGCTCATTCTGCACAAAATTGATGTGGACAACACGTTCTTGGATAAAGTGGCTTTCTCAGATGAGTCAACATTTCATGTTTCCGGGCGTGTCAAATTTTCATGTCACATTTGGGGATCAGAGAACCCTCATGAAGTCCGTGAACATGTTAGAGACAGTCCAAAGGTCAATGTGTGGTGCGTGTTGACTGTCAATGAAGTGATTGGACCATTCTTCTTCACAGAGCAGTCGGTGAATAGCATCACGTACCTTGACATGCTGCAATGTTATGCTATACCACAGCTTGAACAACGACAACCAGATGTTATTTTTCAACAGGATGGTGCACCGCCACACTGGGGAACGATTGTGCGGCGATACCTGGATGAACAATTTCCTGGTCGTTGGATTGGCCGCGGGGGGCCGATTTCGTGGCCTCCGCGATCTCCTGACATCACACCACTCGATTTTTTCTTGTGGGGATATGTAAAGGACCGTGTGTACTCCAGCAAAGTGCGTGATCTTGGTGAATTGAAGGAATGGATTGTGGCCGTCATTGCAACAGTGACACCTGAAATGCTGCGGAATACATGGCGTGAAATCGAATATCGAATGGATATTCTGCGAGTCACTGCAGGAGCACACGTGGAAGTGCTGTAACTTCGGAATATTACGGAAAAAAACTGTTTGAGTTGTACTTTTCAATGATGTTCACAAGAAGTGTGTACATTTCTTGGTTAATAAAATATTCACTGTCAAAATGTGCTTAATAATTTATGACCACCCTGTATGTCAAATTTTGATGTCAGTTGCCCTTTAAATCGTACGTGGATCTGTTTTATAGGTATTTTCCCAACCTCTACACCCACGTGACCTTCTAAACCAATCAGAAGTCGCAGACGTGAAAATGCTTGTTTTCACAGACTCGTGTAAATAGACACTGCCTTTCTTATTATCTACCCCCCCCTCTTCATTAATTACTCCGCGTACTGATGAAATGATCTCGTACTGTACTTGTTCCCTCATTGCAAGGTTGCCCTGTTCAGAGTTACAGTGCGAATATTTGACACACCTTATTATGATCAACGCAAAGATAAATTTGGTTTGTTTGGTATTAACGTCCTTTTCACCTGCCATGGTCATTTCAGGACGGCGTTATAGGGGCCGCAAATTTTGCCTCGCAAAGGTTCTTTCACGTGCAGCCAGCAAACGACTACACGGGACCATCGGCTTTACTTCCCATCCGAAGGAAGTGCGTGATCTCAGGATTTTCGCCCTGAAAAAATCCTCGTCGTCCTCGGCCGGGGTCGAACCCGCGTCCAATGCAAAGATAAAATAAAACACTGACGTTACATCTAATCATTATCTAGTCTCATCTATCTTGAATCGAATTTGAAAATGCAAACCTGACTTACCAAATTAGGTCGTGGGGGATTTCTTAATGCTTGTTCTGCAAGTAAATTAAAAACGAAAAATTTTAGGCATTTTATAATGACATAAATTAATTGTTAGATCTTATGGAAAAATTACAATATCTGTGCAGGAGATGTAGGATACTGAACTTTAACCCTCCAAATTACGACTTGGGATGGAGGTTTGTTTGTTTTTGTTTTTTTTCTCCTTTCTGTCGACGTAATCCAATACAAATCTCAAAAGTGCAATTTGACACACACAATATAATTATAATTAAAATTCCACAAGCTTTAAACCTTTGATTTGGTTTGGATGGTCGAGATCAGCACCCTGTTATCTTGGTCATCCTTAAAGTACGTTACCTGAAAATCCAGTCAAACCTCGTTTAACATCAATGCTATATGCATTCATTCTTTGTAGCTTACTCTAATTACTATCACACATTGCTCAGGCATTGCTTGTTTGTTTTTTTTTTACCATCTGCAAGTGCAAGATCAATATGGGGTAGGCTCTATCTTACGATACAGGATTCTGACTTTCAACCTTGTTAATTAGTGTATCAAGAGCTACAATATCGTAAGCTCTATGTTACTACAAACAAAACGACATTGCATCAACGATATAATGATAAAAGCATTTTGAAAGTCCAACGAACACACTGGACGAATCAGTGACGTTAAACGAGGATCAACTGCGCTAAAATCGATTTCTACATAAATTGGTTCGGTACCTTCTTTTTCTTTCTGTAAATAAAGCCTATTTAATTTTCCAAATTGTTTCTCTTCGTTTCTTGCCATTTCTTAAACAGTCCTGTTTGGGGACAGCCCCTATTTGAGGAAAGAAAAAAAAATTACTTCATGTTAACGTTGAATAGGTCCGTGTTGAATATTTGAATCAATGTAGAGACTTGGGATCTTTACTCAGGGGCAACACTGCTGATTGCCACTTAAATTCGTGGTCCGAGGTGTGCAATGGGCAATATATGCGAATAAATGTACTTGTTTTTGAGCGGGGAGAGGAACAAACGCAGTGTATGACTGAGCTGAACAAGTTTGTGTACTTGGGGAGCACGTTTGAGAGGGACGGGAGCATTGGCGGTGAGATATTAAGTATAGTGAATGCTGGTTTGAAGGTCGTAGGCGCACTTGGAAGGTATGCTAGGAATGAGCGTTTATCGAAGAATGCCAAAATTTCTGTTTATCAGAGCGTGCTGGTACCAACTCTGATTTATGGGAGTGAAACCTGCGTGTGGAACGAGAAGCATAAAAAGCAATTGTGTGCAGTTGAAATGAGGTATCTGAGAGGTGTAGCTGGAGTTACGAGACATGACTGTATTCAAAATGTTGTAGTGAGAGACGATTGTGGAATGTAACGTACTGTGGGTGATGTAGTGGCAAAGTCAACGTTGAGGTGGTTTGGACATGTGGAACGCATGAATGAGAAACGACTGTATGTTGGTAATGTTGATGGCGGGCGAGGAAGAGGGAGACCGAGGAAAGAGTGGAGAGAGCAGGTGGATGAATATCTGAAGCTGTATGGGTTTGAGAGCCTGAACAAGAGACGTGCGTGCATGAAGAAGAGAATGACCGTGGAAGAAGCTGGGATGGGGTGTAGAGACCGGAATGTGTGGCGCCGATTGATTAGCGAGGTATGATTTGGTCGATCCGCTTTTTTTTCTTTTTTTTTCTTTTTGTGTGCTGCCCACCCTTTTTTGTAGGATAGGGGCGTAGTGTTTTTGTTGTTTGTTGTGACATGATTGCAAAGTTGCTATTAAGTTACTATTTTTAGCACTGTAGTTCTTGACGCTGTGTTCGTAAACTGGAATAAAAAATCGGGTGGGTGGGAAATCAATCTAAAAAGTGGGAGAGTTGGCAAACATGTTAAGTCATGCAGAACTTTGTCCTATTGGTCAAATATCTCTTTTGGCATAACATTTGTTTCGCCATTATCCGACATTTTGACAATTGACGTGTGCATTAGTTTGCATCAATGTCGCTAACTTAGTGGATATTCTGCTAAATTAAGCAAATTCTTTTACCACAGAGAAAAACTAGATAGAGCGAGCACTTGCCTGCACGGTGAGCGATTTCAGGTGCCAACATTGAGGCAAAATAGCCAATAGCGATTTGGAGAGACAGATCACGTGATTTGGAGATGGGCAAGACCATGGGCTAGGGGGCTTTCACGGAGCAAGGCAGCTCTGTGAAGTTAAGCATCGCCTAGCACGGCTAGTCACTTGATGGGTGACCATTTAGTGAAGCAAGATCTTACCCCCTCCTCCGCTTCGGAAGGCACATTAAGCCGTCGGTTCTGGCAGCTGAGCTTTTGTGGTATATTAGATAGATTAGCTTTCCTGCCAAAAGATGACGTATATGATGCAATCGATTATCTTGTGCAAAATACCCGATATTGAAGGGCTTCAACATGTACTCAATTACTTCAAGAGCACTTATCACCAGATTCAGCCTCCAGCTCGCCCCGACAGCACAATTCACCTCATCCATCCATTTGGAAGGCCATTCAAAATATCCCAAAAGGAATATTTATCAAGGAATCTCGCGGAGAACCTCCACAGAAGCGAATTAAGCGGCATATTGTTAAAATCATCGTTTTCGTTGACCAATGCATCAGCAAAACAATCGGCGCTGACATTGCAGTTGAATTATTTTGGGCCTTGGACAAATTGCACTCTCTAACTATAATTTGTGCCCTTCTCTTATGCAAGGGTCCCTCTTCTCGCTACAGCTCTGAATTTTTATGAGAAGAATTTTGAACTGTAAAGAACCAACGACGACGATATTTCAACAGTAGCAGTGGTCTATTATTTAGATTTACTACCTAAAAGGCAGGCAAAAGTAATTTACTACAAAGAGTGGTTCTGTATCTCCACCGTAAATTCTTCGCATCATATGTTGTCATCATTTTTTTGTTCTCAAACGGATCACATGATGATTCAACGAAGAAAACATCGCTCTGGGCTGTTGCAAATCATACCCAGGAGTCCGGTTTTTGACCGGACAATCTGATTTTTGAGTCATCTGTCCATTTTTTTTTTCAAATGTTCGGTTTTTAGGGGTTGAATCTCAAATCCAAATGAAATGTCAATGTTTGGACAGTGTTGGGATTGATTATCAGCACGACACACTTCAATATGATCGAATTTGTATTGGCTATACAGTGATGGCTACAGAAACAAAGGGCGGCATGGCGTGCTCGAATGGGGCACTGAATGCAGCTAAATTCTTGCTTTAAAGTTAAAAGAAGTACATGGGCATTTCAGTAACCTACATTTATATTTTTAAGGCATAATGCTAACTTTGGAATCTGTATGCGATTAGGGCACAGCTAATACTACGTTCGCACTAGAACATTGGATTTAGATCGGCAGCTTGAACTAGATTCGAATTTTGAAGTGCGAACGCTAGCAATCTGGATTCGAACTAAATCGACTGTTTCCAAACTCGATTCACTGAATCCTGTTCGCAGACCTCGATCGATGCTGCCAATCTAGATTCGTTCCTTCCCACAATCCCTTGCCGTAACCATCGAGAGAGAAGGCCTCTGCGATGAAACATCATTGTTACACATCACAAAGATAATAAACAAGAGGGGCGACAGTACACACCCTTGGCGGAGTCCAACACCCACGGTGAACGGTCTTGACTTAATGCCATTTATCCAGACACACATCTCAGAGCTTTCGTACAGAGACGTGATAGCAACCAGTAATTGCCCATCCACTCCATTCCATGCTAATTTAAACATGAAAGCTTATTGAAGAATACTTCTTCTCGCGGACGAAGCTGTTTGTTTTGACAGTAAAGCGACCACAGGAAACCACCACACAAGAATACAAAAGGCTCAACTTGTCAGCACGGAGGATAAAAAAAAAAAAAAAAAGTACAAGGAGTAAAGCGATAAACAGCTTGTCACGGCCACCAAGGAAAACAGTCAGCAACAGGCTGTTGGTGTTCAGTATTTTACCCTTCCAGAAGGACAATGTTTTAGACTTTTATGAAAACCCTTTTGAGGACTCCCAGTCCATTAAAGATGAACTATGTCATGTCACAAACGAAAGGAAACTCAGTTTGTCCTCTATCTGTCCGGTTTTATAAATGGGATCACCTGGCCATCCTACCTCCAACGCTGAATTCCGATAAGACTCAACGTAGCTCATCAGAGAATTTCACAACAGTTTTGATACAATCTGATGTCTCCGATTCAATCACTGTTGATTTTAACATGCTGAAACGTGCAACGAAGGGGCATCGGCGGCAGACCCTGTGCCTACACTATGTGCAAAAGAAGATGATGTTGGAAGAACTTTTGGTTAATGTTAACTATCTGCACATCACATGATAACTGATCATGTGACCGAGGTAAGTGAAATTTTGGCTAATTCAACCATTACTGCTTAGCCATCTACTGTGACTAAATAGAAAAGGGGGTATATACGAGGCCTGTGAGAAAAGTATCCGACCTTCGGCCAGGAAAAAAAAAATTACACACCTGGAGCATTGGAAACCTAATCACCCTCAAAGTAGTCTACTTGGGACTCCACACACTGCTCCCAGCGGTGCCGCCATTGTTGGAAGCATTCCTGGAAAGCGTCTTTTGGAATGGAGTTCAGCTCGGCTGTCGTTGCAGCCATGTCCTCTCTTGTCTGAAATCGCGTTCCTTTCAATGGCCTCTTGAGTTTGGGGAAACAGCCAAAAGTCACAGGGGGCCGGGTCAGGAGAGTAAGGAGCCTGTTGTACCACGGGAGACTGGTTTTTCGCCAAAAGTTTGGTTTTTGAGGCGCCAATTGCCTGTCGACCACAACTGCGGTCTCTTGCACCGCACTGCATTACGTAGGCGACGGAGGACATCCCTGTAGTACTCTTTGGTGATTGTTTGACCCTGTGATGCGTACTCGTGGTGTACCACACTGCGAGAGTCAAAGAAGGCAGTCAGCATCACTTTCACATTGCTGCGCACTTGGCGGGCCTTCTTTGGTCGTGGAATGTTTCCACTATGACGACTGATGGTTTCCACCTGGCTGTCGCCCAGTTTCTGGCAAAATTTGATGCAGTAACGCTGCTCCAGTCGTTGTCATTTTCCTTCAAATCAAAAACCGACGAGAGCACAACACACTACCTCCCTCTAATGC
>JAHWFO010013270.1:145755-180211 GCA_023313115.1 Rhysida immarginata | reverse complement strand
AGCACACCTTAATGCTGCATACACGAATCGGTGGATAGGTCGAGGTGGACCGGTAGCCTGGCCTGCAAGATCACCAGACCTTAATCCCTTGGACTTTTTTCTGTGGGTTCATGTGAAAACTATCGTCTACAGCACACAAGTTCCTAACGTTATGGATCTGCGACAACGAATTGAAAATGCATGCCAAACCGTTCGTAATGCTGGCGACGAACTCTTCCATGACATCAGACGGTCGCTCATGCAACGAGCCGAAGCGTGCGTGCGAGCTGGGGGCGGGCACTTTGAAAAATTCCTGTAATTTGGAGGCACGGGTAAATAAATCGATTCCAGACAAAGTGCTATAGAACATTTTCATCTTCTTTTGATCTGAATTTATCGTGTCACTAAATTTATTGTACATAATTTTGAAACACCCTGTATAACATGCAGGGTTTTCACCTCAATGCAATGCCATTTTCAGGAAATTTGACAAACTATATACAGTAGAGACAACACCCTGCAATCAGAATATAAAAATATTAAATATTTAATGAAATAGGAGCATTTTTACTAAATAATGTTTAACTGCGCATGCGCAACATTACAAAATTGTGTTTTGCATAATTTATTAGCCAAATATATAGAGCTGCTCTTATAAAAAATAAGTCCGCTGCATTGGACCATGGGTTTAGGAGGGCATTGAAGTGCCTGATTAGCGACAATGCGTGCCACACCGAAGGTTACAAACACCCAATTCAAAAAGGCCAAACGAAGAGTGAACAACAATGGTCAGGAGCAACATGAAAAACCAGTAAGCTATGCCACGTTTATGTACTATGGAGAGGGCACACACGAGATATCAAATCCGTTCCGCGAACAAGGGGTCGGCGTGGCCTTCCGCACGCGAAACAGTTCCAGGTATGTCCTAAACCCGGCCAGACATTCCCATGACGATGACCCATAGGATCCACGGCCCGGTCTTTCTACGAAAGATTTCGCGAGCATAGAAGAGCATGGGTCAACCGGGATAGAAAATCGGCGTTCGCAGACCACCTTATCACAGCCAAACATCAGATGTTAGATATTGATGCCTGCATGGAAGTCTTATGGAGAGGAAAGGATAGAGACAGGATTTTGTTGCACGAGGAGATAGAAATCAGGAGACGAGTACAGTCGGACCACACCTCCTCCTCAACAGCCAAACATCCTTCGAAAGGGACGGATTGATTGACTTTATCATCAGCCTGAATGACTGGAAGAGCTCTACATCAGGTCTGCTAGTTAAGCTTTGAAACATTGCTTGCCTCCGATGATGATGTTATGTCGAAACGCGTTAGGCAATAAAAACTTTGTTTCTAGTATCACTTTAGTCCTTTGCTTTCATTTTCTCTTATAAAAAGCCAAGCAAATAACATAAAAATTCAGAACAACATCATCGATAGAATGAGTTGAATTTCAGTTGCTCTCAAAAATAAACAAAACGATAAGCGGTTTCCTCCAAATTTTTAATTTTGGGCTGGACACCTGTATCAACTTCTCCTTACGCATAAAGAGAAGAAGTCGATACTGGTGTCCGGTCAAAAAAGAAAAAATTGGAGAAAACCGCAAATAAGCGCCGCATCCTATTTCTAGTACAGAGGGTAGATTATCACGAAGCGACAATCTGCGGCACCTACTCCTACGAGGGAGTTTTGCGCCATCCCGGTAAATAACGACTGCTACGAGATGACAGTAGCAGCCGGGACCGACGGCTTAACGTGCCCTCCGAAGCACGGGGGGTTTCATGATGGAAGAGCTGCTGGCGGACAAACAAACCAGTGGCTGTCACCAACTGCTGGAAAACCAGCTATGGTCACTTGGCAAATGGTTCAGACTAGAGTCCTCCAACAGCCGTGCCCCAAATAGCTGTCCCGCCAGCAGTGGCCCTCAAGCCCTGGCCGTCACCCAGCCAGCAGCTGGCTGCGCCTGAAGTTGCTGAACTCCATCGATTGGCTTCCTATTTACTGTCTCACCAATTCTACACTGAAGTTATCGAGCACCGTGCTCAATTAAGTGCCGCAGCGATTATCAAAATTGTAGATGCCGCCACAGTGGATTTCAGTGCATAAAATATTACACTGTAAATGCACTGATTGTGATGCACAGAGCAGATGGAAAGAAAGCTAAAACCATTTGTAGCATTGAAATGCAAACGACCACTGCTAGAATTGGAGAAAAGGTTTCCGCAAATAGTCATTGCTTATTCTCACAATGGCCGGATGAATGAGGATCTTGCTGCAAAATATCTGCACAGAATAATAGGCAAGTTCAATTTTAAAAGGCAGTTACTTGTATGTGATAGTTTCAGATGTCACATTATGTCAACAATTAAACAGCAACTTGAAAAAATGAACATTGACGCAGAGGTTGTACCAGGACAGTACACAAAATTTGTTCAGCCAGCAGATGTATCTAGGAACAAGGTTTTCAAAGGAAAGTATTCAGAGATGTTGGAACTCCACAGCTCAAGTCTGAGATGTTATTGACGGTGAACAGGAAATTGTGATTGACAAAAGTAATGGCCGATTCAGATTTTGTAAACGAATTGTACATAATTCATGATTATATCGTTTATTTAATCAACAGTGGACATTGTTTTTTTTTACTTACTTACTTACTTACTTTTCAAACCCGCTTATCCGTTAGGGTTGCGGGGGCAACAGCCCTATGGAGGATCTCCAGCGATCGCGATCTTCTGCCATCAGGCGCATGTCCTCCCTGGTAATATCCAAGCGACTCGAACCCAGATTCTCCATGTAGTCTAGCCACCTGGTTCTAGACTGCCGACCCCTTGGTCTCTTACCCACCGGCTTGGAAAATAACAACTGCCTAGGAAGACTAGTTTGCTGCATCCGTATCACGTGGCCATACCAGCGCAACTGAGATCTCTCAATGCGGAGAAGTAGCGGCTCAACACCTAAAGATTACCTTATTGTGCTGCTGTACACTCTATCTAGTAGGGTAACACCTGCCACACCTCTCAGAAATCTCATTTCGGCCGCTTATACCCGCGATCGCACTCTTTCGGTCATTACCCAAGCCTCATGACCATAGGTGAGAATGGGGACAGAGATAGATTGGTTTTTTAATTTTGCGAATTATTTTTTTCACCACTTCATTTTTCTACCTTTTGAGAGAAATAAGCGCTGCACTGAATTCGCTCTGAACCGAATAACCACCAAAGCGCTTGTTTGCGCTTTTACGGTGTTTTTTAGAGTAACTAAAATTCAAATCATTCTATCGATGATATTTTTCCTGCTATTGGTTGGGCTTTTTCTAAGAGTAGCTCTATACATTTGGCTAATAAATTATGCAAAAGACATTTTGGTAATGCTTGCTGCACATGTGGATTTTTATATGGAGGGTTGATTCAGATAAAATGAGACGACTTTAAACGCTGCGTATGACCTTGACGGAATGTGATTTGCATGACTCGTCCACTATTCATGGGGATTAGCTTTGTATACACTTGTTGCTGTTATTTGGGACATTTCGTGCTGAAACATGGCTTCCAAAATCACAGCTTTTTGGGAAGGGTATATGTTTGGCCTTTCCGACGCTAACTTCAGTCTTTCGTGCGTTGTGGAATTATGCAAACGAAATGGTATTGTGGTATCCAAAGCTACTGTGGGTCGAATAATCAAAACGAACAAATTGCGACCATCTAATGAACGTGGACGAGCAGAGAAGCAGACCAGAAACAAGCCCCAGCCAACACGGCCAGTTCAGGTGGTGCGAGAAATCCAGTCTGAAGTGCTGAAAGAAAATCCCCCCACACAGAGAAGTCTAGCCCAAAGGAAAGGTATTTCACAGGCAACAGTCTCCAGAATAATTCATGACAATCTTGGGCTGAAGCGACGTCATAAAGTCAAAAGTTTGGATCCACATGGACAAGGCATCAAGCCACATTGCCAAGTCATCTGTGGCTTACTACAGGAAGATGGAACAGGAGACGGGCATATGAGTTATTCCCTTCTCTCATGTGTCTGTAAAATCTCCTGACGCATCACCGATGGATTTCTGTGGTTTTGGTCTCCTGAAACGACGGCTCGGAAGTCGCCGACCAAGAACCGTTGATGGGCTATGGAAAGTGTGTCAGCAGGTGTGGAACGAACTTCCCATGGAGTCCCTCAAACTCAGCCTACTTCAATGGAAATTACGGTGCCGGGCGATAGTCCAACAACGTGGCTCTCACATCGAACACAACCGATGGTGGCGCCATGGTATTACACCATCGTAACAAAACTGCAAAGTCGTCTCATTTTATCTGAATCAACCGTCTGTAAGTAAAAGAAGCCTTGTAATCATATGCTACAGCTACAACGCATTTCAAACATTGTTCAATTTATTGCTCGTTCCCCATTTGCCTTCGGGACAAAACCTTCAATGAAATATACGAGGTGTAACTTTACGCCCCTGAAGTTTCAGGATAATTTGTCAAGTATTCTTCTAGATATTCGACAAAACCACTAACATCAAAGGTGTTCATATTACTTTTGTCCAACCTCTGTACAGAGGGTGGGCGGAAATGAAATGAAACAAATGTAAATATGTCTTGCTTGCAATGTAAGTTCCACCACTGGTAACGGATATGCAAATTACATTCGTCTATATAAGAAGATTCAAACGAGTTAGGTTCAGCAGTCAGGAAAATAATGCCGTGCACTAAAGTGTCAGACATTTACAGCTGAAATGGTCCACATCAATGATAATTCGTGAGCTTAAACGTTCTAACGAACATGTAAGTGCAAGTACCATCTCTAGAATTAGAAATGAAAGGAAGAAAGTGGCTCAGTCACAGCCAAAGAGGAAAACGACTTGTCGTATAGTGGGATGTCCAAGGACTGTGTCAAGGGACGAGTTAAAGAAACTCAAAAGAATGCTAGAAAGTGAGAACCCATCAAGTCAGCGTGAAATGATCCGCAAGTTGGGATTCCCAAGATCGACTGTGCAATACCATATTTCAAATATGTTTAATACGGTGCTTAGGAGAAAGAGAAACGTCCATGGCCTAACAGAGGCCAACATTGCAAAGAGGCGTCAAAGAAGTTGGCCGCTGTACAAATTCCTGCAGAAAAATTTGAGACGACTGACGAAGCATGGTTCTATTTATCATCCTGCAAAGGTAAACAGCGCATTTACTACTGAACGAGAAGCACACGTCATATGCGAGCACGTGTGACCAGAAAGCTGACACATTCACGTGATTTCATGGTATGGGCTGGGGTCTCTTATCATGGGAAGACACGTCTACACGTTATTAGTCCAGGAGCAAAGATAAATTCAGAGTATTATATCCGGAACATTTTGCAACCGCTTCTGCGATGTGATGCGCCTAAACTTGTGCCACATGGAACAGTTATCCTGCATCAGGTTCAGCACCTGCTCATGCCTCTCTCAAGACCATTGACTTCTTGAAGACCCAGCAAACTCTGTTCATAACACCTGAAATGTGGATGCCGCAGTCGCCCCACGTGGCCCCTATGGATTATTTCGTAAGGGGATACCTGAAGCAGCAATTATGGAACGGAAAGTTACTAATGTCAGTGGCCTTAAAAAAGCATTAAAACAGGAGTGGCAGCGTGATTAATGTAGCACAAGAAATAAACCTATTGTAAGTTATCAAATGTTTCATTTCATTTCCGCCCACCTTCTGTATAAATCAGGAGATAAAAGTAATGTGACTAGCTATCGTCCTATTACAATACAGTCCAAAATCCCAGAAATCTTCGAGTCCATTATCCTGAACAAAAAACGGGGATCTTTTAAGCATGTTATTATACTACAGCAACATGGTTTCTCATTGGGCAAGCCAGTAACCACTAATTGCTCATCTACGAAAAATATATTTTCGGTAGCTTTCACAAACGCTAACAGTAGACGTTATATACACAGATTTCTCAAAAGCCTAGACATGGCCTTACTTTGCCTACAAAGTAAACCATACCGACCTACCGGGTGTCCCAAAAATGACTGATGGATTTTGAAAATCAATAAAAAAAAAAAGACTGAATACTTACTTACTCTTCAAACCCGCTTATCCGTTAAGGTCGCGGGGGCAGCAGCCCTATGGAGGATCTCCAGCGATCGCGATCTTCCGCCATCAGGCGCATGTCCTCCCTGGTAATATCCAAGCGACTCGAACCCAGATTCTCCATGTAGTCTAGTCACCTGGTTCTAGGCCGACCTCTTGGTCTCTTACCCACCGGCTTGGAAAATAACAACTGCCTAGGAAGACTAGTTTGCGGCATCCGTATCAGTGACCATACCAGCGCAGCTGAGATCTCTCAATGCGGAGAAGTAGCGGCTCAACACCTAAAGATTCCCTTATTGTGCTGCTGTGCACTCTATCTAGTAGGGTAACACTTGCCACACTTCTCAGAAATCTCATTTCGGCCGCTTGTACCCGCGATCGCACTCTTTCGGTCATTACCCAAGCCTCATGACCATAGGCGAGAATGGGGACAAAGATAGATTTGAAGACGGAGAGCTCCGCTTTGTTACCCAGCTCTTGTTTCGTTACCACGGATCACCACAGTTCACGTCTGACACAGCTTGCTGCACCGATCCGAGCATCCAATTCTTTCTCCTGCCGTCCATCACTCGTGAATGCAATCCCGAGATACTTGAATTTCTCCACCTGTCTCAATGAGGCTCCCCTAACATGGAGAGCGCACTGAGCAGGCTGTCTTGAAAGGACCAGAACTTCGGTTTTAGCCACACTGATCTTCATCCCAGCTTCTTCACATTTGGCTGCAACCCAGTCTAGTGCATGCTGAAGGTTCGTGAAAGAAGACCCAAGGAGGACAAGGTCGTCAGCAAAGAGCAACCTCTCCACCAGGCAGTCGCCCACACAAACACGCTCATCGCCTCGGCTGCCCCTGTGTATCCAGTCCATAAAGATAATGAACAAGGCTGCAAATGATACATATCTATCGCATTCCATCTTTTTTTTTTTTATTGATTTTCAAAATCCATCAGTCATTTTTGGGACACCCGGTATATGGAAAAATGGGAGCACATGGCTTAAGTAGGGTTGCCATCGTCCGGGTTTCCCCGGATTTGTCCTAGTTTAGAGGGCGTCCGGGCAGGGTTTCATTTGTAGTCTGGGTTCTAAAATTTTCAAATTAACGGTCACCGCCAAAGCGCGCCACTGAGCCACCGCGATCTACCGACTCGTTCTTTTCCCTCCCCTCTCGTCTCAGTTATTAAAGAAAAAAAAAACAAAACTTAAGCGGACAGTTCACACGTCCGGGGTTTTCATGCATCATGTCCTGGTTGGTAGATTTTTGAGATGGCAAGCTTAAGAGACCGTTTTTTGCATAGACGACATCCTACAGGTTGTCAAAAAAAACCAAAAAAAAACGACCTTTTTAAAATGATAAACGAAATGTATAAATATTTCTCAAGAAATAAAACAATTTCCAAAAATAACAATATTTTCTTTTTATTGGTTTAAAAGACGAATATACAAGACTTTTCACTTGTATATTCATAATACAAATCTATACATGTACAATTTACTTATATACATAATCTTCTATCAAATAAAAATATTCACTGGAAATAACTTTGTCCAGTTTTGTTTGTTTTTTTTTGTTTTTTTTTTTAAATTTAAGTAGAAACTACATCCCTGGCGTTTCTCATTGAAAAACGTTAAAAACAATGATGATGAAATTCAGCGGTAAAAAATCTAAGTCTCCACTTTGAACAATGACTGTCAACTTCTTCATTTCCAAATGATTACACCAGATTCTCATCAATTATAACAAGATGGCAATGTGATGGTAAGGCTCCCAAATGATTTTCAAGGATGTCCCTAAATTAAAATAAAAAAAAAAAAACGTTGAATGTTAAACAGTCAGAACAACGGAATGATTTTTCAATTGAAAAATGGAAGGAAAAATTCTGCGACCCGGATTCGAACCAGGAACCTCGACTATCATGGCCGATGCCATCTCCAGTTAATAATTATTATTATTTACTTGTGAGTTCATCAACTTTCTGATGGTTTGGAGTGGAGAAATTCTCGATCTGCGGGTCAGGTTCCCGTCTCCCATTGGGCTTTCAACCGTGAGACAGCCTGGCAGAGGCATCGGCCATGATAGTCAAGGTTCCTGGTTCGAATCCAGGTTGCAGAATTTTTCCTTCCATTTTTCAATTGAAAAATCATTACCTATGCTTGGAGACGCATCTCAGTTAATAATTATTATTATTTAATCAGAACAACGTACGAGGAGATATCAAAGTAACGCCATATATTTTTACAAAGAAAATTACAATGATGATTTAGAATAACCCGACGCTGCACCAGTTTCAGAATAACCCACTTGTAGGTAACTGTGAATATTTGAGTTCCTCATCAGTTTTGTACTTCTGACCACCCAGAAATCTTTTCACGGGTAGTCCAACGACGCTAAATCCAGACTGCAGGCTAAGTAGTCCATAACGTCCCAATCAAAACGGACCAGTTTGCTTTGACTTGTCATGAAGAAGTCTAACATCATTTCCTCTTTCTGAATACCATTTCACAGATTAACTTTCTGATCACTTTCCTGAACCACAGGTTAGTCAACGTTTCACTATAGGTAGCAGCATTGACAGTTGACCCACGAGGCAGGAATTCTGCAAGTAGGAGGCCTTGCGTATCCCAAAAAAAACGTAAACAAAATCTTCCGAGCTGAAGGAGAAACTTTGAATTGTTTGTGAATCGGAAAATGTGGACGTTTTCAGTTTTAGGCTCAGGTGTGAAGTGCAAGACTTAGCGTATGTCTAAAAAGTCCGACCAGTCGCCAACAGGTTACGTGGTACAATCGGCGGCCGTTTGCTTCCATTTGTTCGTTCATGTACAGCACGGTCGTGAGCATGGTTCCTCATCATATTTCGCCATCTCCTTTCTCCAAAATATATTTATTACGTATTGGGGACTCTAACACTTGAGTTTTCTACTTTCGTCCGCCATTTTGATTCTACACACCGAGGCAGCCAACCACGACCGGTCGCGTTATTTTAGGAATAGAGGGTATGCCTGCATCATTTCCGCATCGATCGGACAATCGAAATTTCGAGTCAGTGGCTCCAAAACGAGCTTTGCGAGAGGCTTTGTCATTTCTAGTTGTGACAAAGCCATTCAGAAAAGCATTTTTCTTCTAGTTGTACCCCTGCAGATGTTGCAGAATGCACGCCATTTTGTTGCAGGTCTGTTCTGGTGTCGGACGTTTTGCAATCCAACACGAATAGACTTTGCAGTATCCATGCTTCTCATGCAGATCCATAGGATACGTGAAAAGTTTCATTCACTTCTTTCAAGGAAATGTGACGGTTTTCTCCGATTGGGTTGTTAATGTCCTCGATAATGGCTTGTCTGACGCAGGCCACCCAGAACGCTGTTCATCAGCAACACTTACTTCTCCTCCCCGAAACATTTTACACCATCTGCACACGTTGGAATAGCCCAGTCAGTCAGCACCTTAAACTTCTACCTCCCCATTAATTTCAGCGGGCTTCTTACCTTTTGCAAAAAGAAACCTCATAACAGCTCGCTGTTTTTCCACTGTAGACGACGTGATAGCGGTCATTTGTAAAACGACCATTAAGAAATAAATGGCGTTACTTTCCGAAATCCCCTCGTATCTACCTCCATAATAGCTTTTATCAAAATTCTTTCTCAATTGCGTTACCTTTAAGTACGGCTTCATTTGTTAGAATGTTAACAGACTTCATGTAAGATTGCGGGATGTACGACTTCCTTTGGATATTTTGCCATATCAAAAAGCCAGGATTCCAACAGCTGTTGCTAAAAGGTAATCAAATACAAATATGAATTACTTGCAAGTTAACATTGGGCATGTGCATCAAGCAGATATAAACTTTGGGTGCATTCAATGGAAAACTTGACATTTTCATTTTTTATTTAAAAAAATATTTATTACAAATATCAGGTCGTTGCATATCAAATGTCGGATTGCAGAGGTCATCTTTAAAGGACACCTTCACACGTGCTATTCGAAATAACCCCCATTGCAATCCAAACATTGTTGCCAACGATTTGGCAGCTTCTCGGGCCCTCTCCAATAGAATCCATGGTCACGGGGCTCAAACTCCCGGAATGCGGTTTCGACGTCTGCTTGGGTTAGGAATGTTTTCCTCTGTAGAAAATTCTCCAGGCTCTGGAAACGATGGTAGTCGGTAGGGGAGAGGTCCGGAGAGTACGGATGTTCCACCAAACTGTAACCATGAGCTTCCTGGAGTGCAACGGGGGTTTAGGGAACTATCGCGGGCATTCATTAGCATCCAGCCACTGTGATGACCGTTTCCTGTTGTCGTATAGGAGCCACTTCTCGTCGCAGGTGACAATGCGATCAAGAATCCCCGCTTCTTCGTGGCGCAAAAGCAATTCCGTACACACCTCTAACCGATGCTCTTTTGGTTTTCCGTAAGTTCACGTGGGACCCATTTGTCCTGCTTTTTCACCTTGCCGATGGTCCCAAGGTGTCCACTGACAGTCGACGCTGATACAGCATGATCCCCTGCAAGGTCCCGAACAGTTTCTGACGGGTCCTCTTCCACAGATCGCTTCAGATCAGCATCATTCAACAGGTCCGTCACTCACGCCCGGAAGTTTCGGAAACCAACGTCGGACTGTACATTCCTTTACGGTGCCTACACGGAATACCTTATTGATGCTTAGAGAGGCGTTGGATGCAGTTGATTCAACCTGAACTTGTAATTCGTACGAAGTCATAACTATCTTTGCTCGGGTTCAAACGCTATTAAATATCATCGCAGACATGCAAATTTCAAGCGGCTGGTCGCTGATAGGTTTATCTCCGGGAACGTACCACTTTGTTATGGGTACTTGCTACTAAACATGGAAACCGTGCTGAAGCGCGGAACCGACCTCGAAATCCGACATTTGATATGCAACGACCTGATACATTCGAAACAATCTGCACTGCCATCTATGGGGAGGAAATCAAAACTCAATTTTAAACTTTGATGTGGACGACTTTATAATCAAATGTATAACGGGACCCCCTCCCCTAATCCACTTACTTTTCTTTACTCGTTTCTTTTTCAAATTCCTGAGCATTTAGAACATAATAATTTCCTGCGGAAAAAGTGAATTAAAAAAATTATTTGTGAATAGATTGCATTTCGGAACATTAAAACGTACAAAAAATCTAATCTACGACAAACGGAACAAAAAAAATACCGGTTAAGATATTCCAGATAAAAGTAAAACCTGTTTGATAAACTTGGTGAGCTTGAATTCTAAAAACAAACAAAATCAACGAGTTACAATTAAAACGAGCGACAACATACCAAAAAGGTATTCCGTAAATTTTTCATTCAATAAACTTTAAAATTCCGCAAAAAAAAATGTCTAGAATAGCGTCCGATCCAAAAGTGTAATACGTTTTAAAAAAGGTAATTAGGAGGGGGGGGGGGTGCTGAGAAGTTCCTGGCTTTGCCCAGAAAGAGGCATGAAATCGAACGTCTATTCAACGTACTCCCCCCCGAGACGTTGGGCTTGAAACCAGCCTATTTAGAGGGGGCTAGGTCAGGAGAGTAGAGAGGACGGTGAACCAACTGGAAACCCAGACTATGCAATTTGGCAACCACAACGTTGAAACTTCGTCTTGATTGCCTCCCTCAACTGATCTAGAAGTCCCGCGCATCTTCAAAATGAGCAAAGCATTTGGTTGCCTCAACTCGTTCCTTCTTCTGATCACCGTTCAAACAATCGGCACCCATTTTGCAGAAAGCTTGCACGTGTCGAGAATCGTGCTGATAATGAACCTAACACGCTCCCGGGAGATGTCAGTATCTGGGCTTCTTTTTTGGTAGATGTTCGCCAGTCCTCAAGAATCAGCTCATGGATGGCATCGCATGTTGCCGAGTCAGCTGCGATTGGGAGATTACCCACGTGGGGCTCATCTTCAACGGCAAAATGCTCAGGCTCTGACAGTCTATAAGAAGGACATCCCCAGTTGTTGTGACATTTCAGTTTGAACATCCTTCGCTGACCTTCCCTGGAGGAACAAAAACTTCATGACGGCCCGCATCCAAAGACGTGAACTTGCTTATGCCTCTGCCATCTCAGCTTCTCGCTGGAATGAAAAATGTTGTAAAAAATTGGAGACACCCCTAAACTCGCTTTTCTATTATAACTACTTCTAGGCAAAGTCAGGAACTTCTCAGCACCCCCTCGTATTGGGGGGTGGCCGTGGCCTGGTTGTCTCGCTGATCGATGAAGTTAAGCAACTTCAGGCGTGGCCAGCTGGTGGCTGGGTGACAGCCAGTGGCTTGAGGACCACTGCTGGGTGGGACGGCTATTTGGGGCACAGCTGTTGGGGGACTTTAGTCTGACCCATTTGCTGAGTGACCAACATCATGAACCCCCTGTGTGGGATGTTTCTCGTAGCAGTCGTTAGTTACTGGGATGGCGCAAAACTCCCTCGAAGGAGTAAGTGCCGCAGGTTATCGTTCTGCGATAATCTACCCTCGTATCTCACGAAGTTTTGAGAGCAGTGCAACATAGTTTACATAGAAATGATCAGAATGACATCGGGTTTCTTAAGAAATCAAAAAAAATCAACGCCCATTTTAGTTACTTATTTCATCACCAGATGGCACTGCAACCAAATTTAACTTTGCACTACACATGAGATTTTCATTACCCTTTCAAAACGTGCTAAACTTTTAGCTCGTCCTCTAGTTTGAAGTCATCCTAGTCTTGTATTCCGACTTAAAAAGATCAGCAAATCACTCGGTCTTCACATACAAAAGGTTAAAATACTCCTAATTTTCTGAAATGCCGGATAAAGTGATACAGAAGGGAACGTCGAACTGCAGAAACAAAATGGGGATGATCTCCATGAGCTAGCAGAGCTATTCTCTACTACAAGGTTTATCAAGTCTTCATCCGATTTCAAAATGCGAAGCTGCACAACCATCGATCATAGGTAAACTATCTGCATTTCACTGGAAAGAAGGGATCGTCAACTTTTTCACGTCAAGCAGCTCAAACTACACGTCTTTATCTTTTTCACATAGCCACCTTAACAATTTAGGCATTTATCCCAACGCTGCACCAGTTTCAGACTACCCCGCTCATAGAACTCCGTCGGCTGGGAATACAGCCAATGGCGCATGGCAGATTTGAGTTTCTCATCAGTCTCAAACCACTGATCACTCAGAAATCTCTTCATGGGACCAAAGAGGTGGTAGCCAAGGGAGCCAAGTCTGGACTGTAATGCTGGGTGCCCACTTGGCGCGACGGCCGCGTGACTGAATGCGCATGCGCTATCTACGCGATCATTTCGCTTCCCACTTCAAGATTTCGTGCTTCCAAAATCGACATGGACGAGAACGAGTTATTTATTTTCCGTAGCAATAATCCGACCATCTCGAAATAGGTGCTGCCATGATTGCATGTGCCACGTGATTTGAAACTGTTTTCTGATTGGCTGCGATAGAGTCATGCAGAGCTTTTCCATCGTCTCAGATGCGCCACAGAATCGCCCTCATGACGTCACTCTGCGCATGCGTGCTTCACAAAGCGATAGAATCGCACTATCGTCGCGCTAAGTGGGCACCCAGCATACGCTGTATGATCCAGAACGGCAACTCACCAGTTTTGCTTTGACAACAACCACTCTGTTGGCCACGTGCAGGTGCAAGTTCTCATGAAGACGTTGGACATAGTTTCCTCTTTCTGGTTGCTTATCCCAAAGTTTAATCAATGTTTCACAATAGATTGAATGACCCATGAGACAGCACATCAGCTCATCTTTATCACTTTTTCTGGCACATCAGTGTATAACTAATACAGTGAATTCTCGTTTTTACAAATCTCAGGGGAAATTCGTAAAATCCGAACTTTGTAAAAAAATAGACGAAGTTACCACTACCAACAAACTCAGAAAATTTACTATTGAATTTCAACCTACGTTTTAAGTTTTCCCATGCTTCGAAAATCAGCATCACTAACGCCTGCTTGACTTTCGCAATCAACTGACTCAACCATACCACATTCGACATTTCCGATATCGAAAGTGAAACCAGCTTACGAATCGATTTCCTCATATCGAAACAGTCTCATAACACAACGTAAACACATGTTTAAGCAATGGAAGCAGCAAAACGATTCGTTTGCTACATGACCAATTAGAGATAAGTATTGTTTGCTTAACGAAAAAGCTTAAAATGATTGGTTTAATTAATGAAAATCTTACTATTATTGTGCCCAGCACGAAAGAAAAAGGAAACTGGTGCATGTGTAAACGAATAAACCTCGTTCAACCAATCAGAAACGGACTGGAAACGAGATATTACTTATACCTGGCATCAGTAGTAAGTAATGCCCTGATTACTATTAGTTTCTGAATGGTTGAACGAGTTTTATTCATTTACACATGCGCCAGTTTCCTTTTTCTTTCGTACCGGGCACTATACACAGAGTGAGCATATTATTATGACCACCTGACATGTTTATGCAAATGCATGCACGGACGTCACTACCATGTTGCTAACGGGCCGGACCTATATAAAAAGGAAAGCTTAGTGTCATTCGTCAACAGTAGAAGTGTTCCATTCTTCAACTATCGGTAAACGATGCGATTTAACAGCCTTCAAACGCGGGATGATTGTAGGTGCTCGGAGCTATGGAGCGAATATCAGCGAAACGGCAGCATTCTTGGGGTGCTCGAGAGCAGCCGTCGTTAAAGTATTTAAAGACTGGACAGTCAGCCGGAATACGGGGTCTGAACGTTCGCGTTGTGGCCGCCCGCGGATGATTGACGATCAGACAGAACGGAGACTGTCACATAGTGTTGTGCCGATACCCATACCAATACCAAAAAGTATCGATACTTGCCGTTATCAAGTACTCAAGTATCGTATATTATACGAGGCATGTTTTTTAAGTAAGTACCGTTTTGTGATTCCGCCGCCGCAGCGCTACGGTCGGCGTTCCGCGCATGCGCGCTGGTTAACTACATCTCTTGTCTACGCACTGACGCCATTACAGTCTGATTCTTCATTGTATACGTTGTTTACTGAGTGTTTAAGATGCCTCCGACAATCGTGAGTCCCGCCGATTGTGAAGTACGGGCTGTTATACGATTTCTTAGTGCTAAAGGCGTAAAACCGATCGACATTCATCGTGAGATCTGTGAAGTGTACGGACAAAACATTATGAGTGATGGAATGGTAAGGAAATGGGTGAGAGCATTTAAAGATGGCCGCACAAATGTGCATGAAGAAGAACGGAGTGGGCGTCCTTCGGTCGTTAATGAAGATTTGGTGCAGAAAGTGGACGAAAAGGTGAGAGGAAACAGACGCTTTACAATTTCATCTTTGTGCGACTGCTTTCCTCAATATTCTTGTAGTGTTTTGTATCGCATTGTGACCGAGAACTTGAATTACCGGAAATTGTGTTCACGTTGGGTTCCAAAAATGTTGACGGATTTGCACAAAAGCCAACGTTTAGGCAGTGCATTGACTTTCCTTGAGCGGTACCACAATGAAGGTGAAGATTTTTTAGACCAAATTGTTACTGGTGACGAAACATGGGTGGCCTACGTCACACCAGAATCGAAACAACAATCCATGGAATGGCGACATTCATCATCACCCAAAAAAGTGAAGTTTAAGCAAACAATTTCTGCCCGGAAAATCACGTGCACAGTTTATTGGGACAGAAAAGGAGTATTGCTAGTGGAGTTTCTGCCTCGTAATGAGACAATCGATGCAGCGTCTTATTGTGAGGCATTGAACAATCTGCGTCGTGCAATCCAGAACAAAAGACGTGGCAAGTTGAGTAAGGGTATCGTTTTGCTGCATGACAATGCCCGTCCACATGTGGCTAATCGGACCAAAGATCTCATCAAATCTTTTAAATGGGAAACTCTAGATCATCCTCCATACAGCCCTGATCTGGCGCCCAGCGACTACCATTTGTTCCTGCACTTGAAGAAACACCTGGGTGGTCAGCGTCTTCAAGACGATAACGAAGTCAAAACATTTGTGATACAGTGGTTAACAAGTCAGGCGGCAGAATTTTATGAGGAGGGTATTCAAAAACTGGTGCCACGTTATGACAAGTGCCTCAATATTCACGGAAATTATGTAGAAAAGTAGATTAAGGTACAGGCTTTCATGTAAAAATAAAATTATTGCGATATCTTTGCACGTCTTTTTTTTAATTCCAAAACGGTACTTACTTAAAAAACATGCCTCGTAATATGACTCGAGTATTGATAGTATCGATATTTTGCACGTCGATACTCGATACTGAAAAACCTACGAGTCACCTAATGAAGATGTTCGATTTTCAGCGTTAATTCAGAATCTGTTGAATATATTAACGCTTTTATTCCAGTCGCTGCCTACTGATTGGGTAAGTATCTTTTGAAGCCTTTGTTTTTATTTCCCGTAACGAGGTCGAGCTGTCGAGCTCACGCCTCGCTCTATGGGCACACGGGAAATAAAAAAAAAAAAAAAAGCTAATGACTCGGACATGTGATGATAGTCTCTTAGTAATAGTAATTAGGTCTAATAGTAATGAGTGATGTTAGCCTCCAAGTGCTCCAATATCGGTTCGGCGTCCTCTCAAAAATGTATTTTACCATATAAATAAGTCCTCATTTTTACTTGATACTATCCATACTTTTTCAATGAGTACTTGATATTGGTATCGAGTATTTTATTAAAGTACTCGATACCAAAAGTATCGATGCTTTATTGGTATCGCACATCACTACTGTCACAACTGGTAAAGGATAACAGAAGGGCAACAGTGCATCAAATCAGGGGAATGCACTGTCCACCGCACACTGTATCGCATGGGACATGGCAGCCGAAGACCTGTCCGCAGCCAACAAGCGGAAACGATTCGCTGAAGGACTAGACTATCCAGCAGTGGAAACAAATCATGTGGACTGACGAGTCACAATTCCAGTTACATCGTGCAGACGGCTGCGTGAGAATCTGGCGGAAACGGCACGAAAGCATGGACACGACATGCACGAGTACAACCCATCAGGCCGATGCGGGCAGTGTTATGGTCTGGGGAATGTTTTCCTGGCATGCGTTGGGTCCGTTAATACGTGTCGAACAACGTCTGCATGGCACAGCATACCTCCGTATCGTCGCCAATCAAACCCACCCCGTCATATTGATGGCGTACCCCAATGGAGATGGCTACTTCCAGCAAGACAATGCACCATGCCACAGAGCTCATATTGTGCAGGAGTGGTTCCAGGAACATGAGGGGGACTTTACTTTGGTGTCCCCCACAATCCCCAGATCTCACTCCAATCGAGCATTTGTGGGACGAAGTCGAACGAACCATCAGACGGCTGGATCCACGACCTTCCAATCTAGCACAAGTAGACAGTGCTATCCATCAGGCATTGTGTCAGATTCCTCCCACCACCTTCCAACATCTCGTGGAATCAACGCCACGAAGAATCACCGCAGTATTAAAGGCAAAAGGTGGCCCAACGAGATGCGGACAGGTTGGTCATAATTATATGCTCACTCAGTGTAATTACTGTTGATAGCTTCGTAAAAACGACAGTTTATTACAAGAAAAGTACGAAACCGGGGTCGGGATTTCAGAATTACGTCGTAAAAACGAGAATCCACTGTATATTGAAAGTAAGAAGTAGAAAAGAAAGAAATTTAAACTCTTTAACTTACATTGGCAATTTCCCTGGCTCTTTACTTTTTACCGATGTTTGAACGAGCATCATAGCTAAAGCAATCACTTCCCCTGTATCTGAATCGATCTTCATTTAAATGTTGATTAAAAAAATAAGTTAAGTATCTTAAAATTTACAACTTTTGAATTCTTGTATAACGCTAAAAGCAAAATACAGGGCGTCCCATTTGAAATGCCCCAATTTCATTTTGTTACAAGTAATTTATTGCGAACTTTAGTACGAGGCGCATCCAGAAAGTAAGTTTCCCGATGTTTTCCCCTTTAAAGTAAACGTACTTAGCCGTGTCAATTGCGCATGCGTAACAGATCTATGACGTATCAATCATATGCCAGCCGGACAGGTCCCGCCTCGTGCCAGTAGCGTGGTAGCAATGGTCCGAAATGGAAGCTCTTATTTCTTCTCCCGCCGCCTGCGAGGTTTGGTCGGCGATAAAGTTCTTGAATGCACAAAGCATTGCGCCAATTGAAATTCATCGTCAGCTCTATCAGGTCTATGGGCCGAACATCACGAGTAAGCAGATGCTGCGTCGCTGGTGTAGGCAGTTTTCCGAAGGTCGTCAAAGTGTCCGTGATGAAGAGCGCAGTGGGCGACCATCCCTCATCAATGATGATCTTGTTGAGCTTGTGCGGCAGCGCGTGATGGAGAAATTCCTGTCCTCCGGTGAGCGTTTTGCAACGACGAAGAGCTGAAGACGTCTGTCACACGCTGGTTCCATTCACAGGCGGCAGAGTTCTACGACAGGGGGATACAAAAGTTGATCTCACGATACGACAAGTGTCTCAGTTCTGGTGGTGGCTATGTTGAAAAATAGCTGAAACATTGCTGTACTTGTTGCCAATAAATATGTTCCTGTAAGTCGGAGTTCTTTTGTTTTTTTAAATAGGGAAACTTACTTTCTGGATGTGCCTCGTAATAGAGTGCATAGCAATTATACCAAGTGAATACAAATTCCCGTAAAAAAAGTGGTCTAATATCTCGAAAAATACAAGTCTTGTCAAAAAAAATTGAAGGGGTCAGCGCAACAGTGGTCTAACCCTCTCCGAGTCGAAAATTTAAATACCGATACCATGTGTTGCTTTTGATGGGAACTATCATCCTATGAAGTAAAAAGATATCAAATAACATTATACGAGGTCTGGCTATTAAATAACGAGACTGCTTATGAAAAAGACTTTTGTTTTATTTTTCGACATAGTCCCCATCCCTTTCCACGCATTGTACCAACACATGACTAGTCGGGTGAACCCGTCGGAGGGGAATTCCGGGCTTGTTGTCGACACCAAACGGCAGGTTTCACCTCGTCGTCAGAACGCAACTCGTGCCCCTTAAGGTGCTCTTTCCTCTTTGGGAAGTGGTGAAAGTCGCAAGGTGCAAAGTCTTTCGTTTTTCAACTGCAGTTTTTCGTCTTTGAACTGTAGGTGCTGCACCCCCGTCTGATGTGTGGCGATCGTGTGTGGACGGGCGTTATCGTGCTGCAGAAGAGGATCCAAAGCTGCCATTCGATCCTCGTGTCGACGACAACCCCGGAATTCCCCTCCGACGGGTTCACCCGACTAGTCACGCGTTGGTACAATGCGTGGAAAGGGATGGGGACTATGTCGAAAAGTGAATACTGCATTCCATAGAGGAGAAATGGGAGTATCAGATTTGTAAGAACATTTAGGAGCTCCACCGATTTTCGTTTCATCTCTTCCATCGACTCGAACCGGGTTCCTTTTAAGGCAGACTTGATTTTCGGAAACAGGAAAAAGTCACAGGGTTTCATTGCAAGTGATCATGTTTTCCATCAATTCAGGCTCTTCATCTAACCTCTCAGCAGATCTCTTGACGAGCGAGCTTTTGGTCAGGGGTCAAATTTTTTGGGACCAACTTCGCACAAACTTTCTTCATGTTCAACTTTTCATGTAAAATTGTTCTGACAGTTTCTTTATCGGCGTTTACAGCCTCAGCAATCATCCGAATGCTCATACGACGATCTCCGCGCACAATTTCCTTGATTTTGGTCACTGTTTGCGGAGTTGAAACAGAGACAGGTCGACCTGGACGTTGGTCATCTTCGGTGCTGTCTCAGCCTTCAGAAAACCGTTTATGCCATTCGAAAAACACGCGCACGAGATAAAGAATTCTCACCATAGGCCTCTTTCAACAGCCTCAGTCGGATTTTTTTTTAATTTAACGAGAAATTTCACATTGATCCGTTGCTCTTGTTTTTCGTCACACATTGTTATCGGTACGAGAACAAATCACGTTCGTTTCTAACCTCTATAGAGAAAATACTATTATAGCAATAAAAACGTGTTTTCGTACTGGAATAGTAGACACTTCCGGTTATCCCAGGCTGCATTCGTTTCCGCTCCTACCCCTCTACGACGTCTTCTGCGCGCGCAGTCTCGTTATTTAATAGCCAGATCTCGTAAAGTTTGTTTTGAAGCCTCTATTGCTTTCTCTCCATAATTGAAAAACTTTAAGTTGCTTTTTCTCCCATTTCTGTTTGTAGGCTCATGTTACTTTGATTTGAATTTTAAATTACACATAAATATGACCACCTCTCCTCGAACTTGTTGTAATGCCCCCCCATGGTATGCAGATGAAAAACCATTGCATATCATTAAAAGCTGACAACAGCAGACGTGTAGTAGCATCCGTTAACACAGCAACTGTCGCCGTCACGGGCAAAGCAAGTGACCTGTCGGACCTCCAAAAGGGGATGATCATTGGCTATCGGGCCAAGGGGAGGCAGCATTTCAGAAACGGCCACCTTTGTGAACTGCTCCAGGGCTGCCGTTGTGAAGGTGTACCGCGACTGGACGAACCAGACAGTTTCGAGCAACCAAAGAGGTAACTGTGGGGCCCCACAAGGCATCGATCCGAGACCAATCGGCATGCCACTGTTGAGCAACTGACACAGCAAATGAACAGTGGGGCCACTAGGCGTGTCAGCACCGAGACAGTGCAACGATCTCTCTTGAGCAGGCGTATAGTAACGGCACCCATGTCGACACCTGAGCATCGCTGAAAACGCCTCCAATTCGCAATGGACTATCGCCATTGGATCTCCACCGAGTGGCAAAGGGTTGCTTTCTCTGACGAGTCGCTGTTCCTGGAGAATTTGCCGGGAAGCATCAGAGAACAGGCATCCCGACACCATCGTTGGCAGACGACAGGCTGGTGGGGGAGGTGTGACCGTTTGGGGGATGTTTTCGTGGTATGGTCCGAGTCCACTGATACCGCTGAAGGGCACACCGAATGCTGTTCATTACCTGAAGATCATTGCAGACCAGGTACACCCGTTCGTGTCGACAGAGTTTCCTCAGGGTGATGGCACCTTTCAACAGGACAATGCTCCCTGCCATACTGCCAAAACTGTCCACGACACGTTCGAAGAGCATGAGGATCAATTCAAGCTACTCCCATGGCCACCAAACTCCCCGGACCTCAACCCCATTGAACGTTTGTGGGACCATCTTGATCGCCATGTCCGCAATGCACTGATCGCCGAATGGTCCCAGATACCTGCAACCACCTTCCGAGGACTTACTGACTCTCTGCCACGTCGACTAGCTGCTGTGCTTGCCGCCAAAGGCGGATATTCCGGATACCAGCAGGTGGTCATATTAATGTGTCCCAATCCTGTATAACTAACTTAAAACCACCCGCCTAGTCATTCATGATTTCGTGTAGATGCTCAAGAGCCCCAAACGCCGACGTTACGCTAGTCCCCGACGCGAACAAGTTGCTTCAAAAATTAGGATCCTATCAATTCTGTCAAGCAAATCGCAAGCCAAGTGTTCTCGACATTGCCTGTGCATTGGTTTAATTTCCTAAAGAAGCTGAACCTAAAGAATCACGCAACCATTGAAATCGGGGCATTTCAAATGGGACACCCTCTATATCCAACTTACATCAATTACTTGAATATCGTAATCATTTACAGCAATGAAACGCTTGTCTACATTACAACATAAGCGTTCAGCAATCGTATGAATAAATTGTTCGACATCAAAAATCTGCTGTTTCACTACGATAGTATCACAATCCTAAGGTAACACCAGAACAGGGTAACATTCAAAAAGTGGAAATTTGTTGGAGAAACGTTCTTATTAAAAAAAAAAAATTAATAAAAACTTCTTACAGGCTTTGAAGTCTCGTTTGAAGACAACAAGGGGTGTAGTCGCTTCGAACTGGGCCCAAGTACATCAATTGGCAGACAATTATTGTAGTTGGCACCACTTGAATTCTCTTCATTAGATACAGATCCACATAAAAAAAAAATGGGCATTTATACAACAAACGACCATAAAGTGCTTTCACCCGAAAGATTTTGAATATCTCGGAACGCACATATACGAGGCCTGTGAGAAAAGTATCCGACCTTATTTTTTTTTTGCGAAAACCTGATGGATTTGGATCGCACGCGCTTGCAGGAGCCGACCTTGAACCTTTGTGCGTATGCGTGAATTTTTTCCCGCCTCTCAATAGCGTCAGTTGCTGGCAATCAGCATTAGAGGGAGGTAGTGTGTTGTGCTCTCGTCAGTTTTGATTTGAAGGAAAATGACGGAACGACTGGAGCAGCGTTACTGCTTCAAATTTTGCCAGAAACTGGGCGACAGCCAGGTGGAAACCATCCGGAAGATTCAGACGGCTTTCGGTGACGATGCTATGGGCCAGGTCATTGCCAAAGCGAACGCTGTGGTGATGCGGGACTGTCGTGTGACTATCCGAGAAGTTGCGGAAGAGGTGGGCATCAGTACGTTTTCCGCACATTCCATTCTGACCGAAGATTTGGCCACGAAGAGAGTGGCGGCGAAATTCGTGCCGAAGCTGCTGACGGCGAAGCAAAAGCAACTTCGTGTCGACGTCTCACAGGACATGCTGGCCTCCGCAAACAGTGACCCCGACTTCGTGAACACCATAATCACTGGTGACGAGTCCTGGGTGTACGGGTACGACCATAGCATCGTCACCGAAAGCCTCCAAATCAAAAACCGACGAGAGCACAACACACTACCTCCCTCTAATGCTGATTGCCAGCAACTGACGCTATTGAGAGGCGGGAAAAAATTCACGCATACGCACAAAGGTTCAAGGTCGGCTCATGCAAGCGCGCGCGCGATCCAAATCTATCAGGTTTTCGCAAATAAAAATAAGGTCGGATACTTTTCTCACAGGCCTCGTACAAGATGAAGCAGAATTAAGACAATCAATAAAATATTCCAATAATTTCAGTATTTACATTACGAGATGATTCATAAGTCCCTCCAGGGTTTCGTAAATCGATGGAACAGAACAGTAAAGGGCGGTTCGGATTCTGCGACTTCGCGCCGAATTCCGTATCTGGCGCATTACATGCGATTTTGGTTGCCAGAGCAGTTTCACATTCAGCGAATTCGCAGCAAAAAAGCAGGTTGAAGGCGACAATGGCACGGGGTATGAAATTCCAACCACGTAACAATTTTCAGAAGTCGCCCCGAATGCGCAGCCAATCAGCTACGAGTGAGCACTTCTCCAGTCCCAGAATCCTTATACCTTGTTCACACTATAATTCTTGATCATGATCATTTACACACGTTCAAGGTGAATCATCTTCAAGCTTTATTGACTAATCCTTGCGTTCACACCGCAAAATCTTAATTCCGATCAGAGTTGCAATTTTTGCCACTAGATGGCATCACTGGAGTTTTTAGCGATAGGCATTTTATAGTCTTGGATTCTTTCTTGTTTCGGTTCATAACCGATGTTCTGGAACAAATAGAGTTCCTTCTACGTTAACTTTTCATGGCACGACGGTGCAATCAGCTCGTTGTATAATTCTCAAATATAAAGCGAAGCGGCGTTTTTCTGCCATTAGGAAAACCTTAGCAAGCGCACAGGATTCTGGGAGTTGATTGGCTTTGAACATGTGAAAAGATTTGATTGGGTTATAGGAGTGTGTGTGAAATTACACCTGTTCCGAAAACGATCACGTTTCACTTAATCACGTTCTGTTCACACTAAATTTTTTATCATGATCAGCAAACTGTTTCTAACCCATTTCCGCCAATCAAGTCGCTCATATTGAAATTCGACGATAGCGTGTTTTCTGTGCAGGCGTGTCTCGTTTTCCGTCATTTTTCCTAAAAAAAAAATATACATGTACGCAATGCCAAGAAAGTCGTGTTATAACGATATATATGCACGACGTCTAGAAAGCAAACAGAGACTGGATGAAAGAACGACTCATGCAATCAAGAGCAGAGTTCGCCTAGCTGGGAGGGGGATACGGGGGGATGCAGGCTGAAAGGAAGTAAGTTCGCCTAACTCCATGCTTAGTTCCCGCTGAATGTGAAACAGCCCCATATTTTAACACACACGACTTTGTGAGGTCTGGATAACACCTGGATACGGGAAAATGCTTCATGCCACAAAGTCGCTGAAGGTGAACCACCCATAACTATGACAAACAAGCAGAAATCCGCATATCAGTGGACAGAGAATCTCTCAAAAGCTCACTTCGTAATAGGCAACTTTCCGCATTTGTAGATTTATCCACTGGGTTAGATACGCTTCTTGAGATGACTGTCCTTTTTTTCCGTGGCTTCCGCAATCACCTGACCTAGCCCGTGTGATTTTTTTTCTTACATCAAAAATCGTGCGCTTGTGTGAGCCACGTGACTTAGCTCAGCTGCGACAGAGAGGATCACTCATTGTCGCGAGGATTTCCGCTATGTCTATCAAGGTTAGTTATATCGACTTCCAAAAGCCCAGGCAAAGGGACTTTATTATCTTGTACAGTGGATGATTGGCTCTTCAACGAAAATGTATAAAAATTCGTCGTCGACCACATCGGAAATTTGAACTCTTCCCCTCTTCCCTCGAACGCAGAGTAGGAGCACCGGCGATGCTCCGAGCAGTAAGCGGAATGCCATGGAGCAAAATAAGTGTGCTCTAGAGCAACGAGCGGAATTCGCTGTTACAAAAGTTGCCGACAGGTGGCGCTACACAAGAGTCCGAGAAATAGTCTTTGCAAGCAGCCATTGTGATTGCACAACGATCGATTCAAAACGTGCACATTTTCGAGCACAGAGGTGGCGCAAACAAAGAATGCAATTTTCCAGTACACTAGCATACGGCGCCACCTGTCGGCAACATTTTTAACTAAATCTCAAACTTCCATTACCGGATTTTTATGACTTTCAAAATAAACATACCACTCGACGTTTCATTCGTCTATCGATCTCAGTTTCAGATCAGGGAGTCTTTTGTGGGACACCCTGTAGTAAGTAATCAATGATCAGTAACATAGTCTTGAAACGCATCAAGTTCGCTAACCACTCATCCACTGTACATGTCTTATTACCTACAAAGCATAATTTTAACCTAATTTTTTACCTTCGTCAAAAAGAGAAACTGCCTCCGCATCGTCAGCAAACACTCTTTCGAGAATTGAAATGAACGCGTGCGGAGGAGCAATGCTCCTGCTAATGTCGCTGGATTCCAGATCATTAGAAAACAACGGGGTCATCGACGGCAAATGTACAGAAACCTTACTATCGTTAACTATCTCAATTCCTTTGCTGCACTTAGACTTTGTAAGCTGCACATCTTTAACGACGCTATTCAAAGGCATGATGTTTTCTTTCAGAGATTCGTCGTACAACTTATCCTCCGTTCTTGAAGTATTCGGAAACAAATTACTCCTGACGTTCGACGAAACTTCCTGGAGGCAATCCAAAACGTCTACTTCGACTTGCACTTTACTTTTGCAGCCTTCGTTCGCACTAGCGTTCGTTATAAGCCCGTTGTTATCACCCCCCCCCAGGACACAATAACTCGCTTCTGTGTGTTCTTGAGTTCTATTTTCACCATGCTCCTCTAGCAGACTAGCACTCACAGAGGACTTTGATTTCACGTCGGTTTGCACTTTAGAGTCGACGTTATCCGTAATCAAAACGGAGGTTTCTTGAGAATTTTTATTAGTAAACAAATCCGAGGAATTCTCGCACGTCCAGATCACATCTGCGATGGCTGAACAACTCGAAGCGTTCGAGGCAATGCTCTCGTTCTTCACCATTTGAGGTAAACAAGAGCATGGAGACATTGTAGACATGACGACAGACATCTTATCTGTAGATGAGACTCCGTGCCTACCGATGACGTGCTTCTCTGAAACGTCTTTCAAAGAAAGCGAGTCAACCCCTTTGCTAAATCTACTTTTATTAACATCTTGATTCGAAGCTAAATCATCAGGAGAGTTTTCATTAGAAATTACATTACCATCATCATCGTCGTCGTCATCATCATCATCACCATGATTTATATCATTTAACTCTGACGAAACACTCATGATGTTCTTTGTCCTTGAGAGTTGATGAGCAGCCCTATCGTCAAGGAGGCATCCTCTGCAATTTGGAGAGGAATTCATCGAGTGACCAGTGCAACAATGACATTTGGGATCGTCGCCATTTTGATGTTCCCAAATGCCATCGCTGCAATGGTCGCCGACAGAGGCGCTATCGTTGTCTACGTGAACGTTGGAAATGTTTTTTTGAGCAATTTTTTTACACGCTTCGTTTGGGGCAGTCGAATTTTCGTTAACAAAAACAGTCAACACAATCAAGGAGTCGCCAGTATTGATCACAATAGTCCTGTCGATTTTGAGTGAAATGTCAGGTAAAAACACAGGAAATGGCGATACAAGATGATACTTTGTATGAACAGTGAATCCGTGTTTAAGGCAGCACATAGGTGAGCGAGATGTTCCTGAAAACCGAGAAAAAAATTTTTTATACAGACGTAAACTTTAAGCTCGTGCACTTCCAAAAAAAAAAAAATGGAATATTCAGCTGGGTTAGTGATCCGGGTTAGTGTTGTAAAATACACAGGGTAATTTCTCCTTAACTCAGCCGATTTTGAACACACCTCCCCGAAACGGGCGATTGCAAGGGCTTAGCTTTTTATTGAAATACTATAATATTTCCTAATTCCATTTATAAATAATTAAGACATCGAAAGCAGGAGTATATTCTGCTGTGTTTTGAATTGTTTTTTCCCGTTCTGGACTGCGGTATTGTGTAATGGAGGTGTTAGTGCGCACGAAATATGAAAATTTTCTCCTTTTATGCTCCAGTGCTCTGAGTAAAGCGTGGTTCTCACTGACAGAAAACAAGAGAGCAGAAACCAGGGCGTATTTTTTTCTGCCTTTTTACTTTCTGCTCCTGCAGGTGTCCCACATGGCAGAAACTCAAAAGGATAAGATAGCAGAAGTTTTGCCCAACACAAATGCACTGCACTGAAGCCGTCGATCGATCTAAACAGTCAGCTTTGACTGCACACAGTTCATTTTTGCATTCAATTGTTGTTTATTCAATTTAATTTGATTAATTAATTAATAAATATATATTTTGCACCTCTTCTATTAGCGCTTCTACATAAATTTTCTTTATCGGCCTCTTCACCTTTGTGAGCTGAGTGTCCGACATTTTTATTTTGTGTGAGAGAGAGAGGACGTCACTGCAGAGATCGTTTTCTATTGGCTGAGCAATCGTTTCTGCCCTGCTTGTGCCACAAAAGTTGAACTCAACCCAACCCTAAAAAGCAGAAATTTTCAGTCGGGCAGAAGAGACGAAAACGGGAAGTGACATCATAAAATTTTTCTGCTTTGTGGTTTCTGCCGTTGTTTTTACGCATGTGGGAACTACGCTTAAGTCTAAATGTCATTTTTTTTTTATTACACTTTGATAAATATTCTGCCTATTGCTAGAAAATAAATGTAGAGGTTGAAATATACAAGCCCTTTGAGATATGTAGCTACATAAGAAAATTATTTATAAGATCAGATATACATCGCTATTTTGTCGAGTTGCAACGCTCTTCATTATGAGAGCAGCATGTTATAAATATTATTTTATTAAATTTCTAATGTTTGCATGTGCCTAATATTAAACAGATAATTTAAAGGCAGGTTTCTATATTATATATAAAAAAATTGGCGATAAAGTGTCAAAAGTTTTAACGTTACCGACTTTTAAATTTTGAGCTGCGTGCATTCTATACTAATTCCGATACAGAAGCCAGAAATGGCATTTTGCGATTTCGAAACGTTAATAACTTATGATGATTTGAATCGATTATTAGCTACAATTTTGTCCAGCCGTCTATCTTCACGTGTTGTCGTTGCATGTTTGGGTCCACATTTGTCCCAACATGTATGGAATCCATAGCCGGAACTTGCTTTTTTCAAAACTTTTGAAACAACACTTTGTGATTGATCAATGTACTGCTTCAACAATATCACTTTGTTTGCGACCTGATTTGTGCAATTGGAGTATCAGCTTACGTGGGTGACTTTTCTCAATAGATAGTTGAGGAAATATCTGAATGGTAGCATAAAGTAGTATAAAAAGGTATTCTACCTTGGAAAACCAAAAAGGATATCCCATTCCAGAATACCTAAATCGGAATATTCCATTATTTTGAAGTCATGAAAAATCTCGTAATTTTGTTGATTTTTGATGAATTGGTTTCTTTTTTGTTTATCTTTTATAAGTTTATCTTTTATAAGTTTCATTTGACCAATTTAATCACACTTAACGTGAGACTATTTTACAACACGATTCACTACCCAACTGAATATTTCATTTTTTTGAAGCGCATAAGTATACAGGGCATCTCAAACCTTTAAGATCAAAATAATAAAGATCAGGGTTCGCGCTTACTCGCAATTTACGCGTCAGATGGTCATTTCATCGGCCTTTCTCATCACATTTTAACCTCATTTCATTTTGTCACACGGGGCCTTATTTACACTACATGATCAAAGGAGTTGGGACACCCCTGTGAACACCTGGGGTATTTCTCCTGGACTGGACTGGGCCCGCTCATCAAGGTGGACGGAAACCTCAATGCTGATGGTTACAAAACCATTCTGGGTAACGGGGCACTTCCAGTGGTGTGGGAACACTTCGGTGACGGGCCGTTCCTCTTCCAGCACGACAATGCGCCTTGCCACAAAGCAAGATCCATATCCGACTGGTTTGACGAGATGCGGGTTGAAGAACTGGATTGGCCCGCTCAGAATCCTGATCTCAACCCCATTAAACATCTTTGGAACGAATTGGAACGATGTGATGGTTCGCCCTACATCCGTCTAGGAACTGACCACGACACTCCTCGAGGAATGGAGGTCAATACCTGTGGACACATACCGTAAACTTATGGACAGTATGCCATGTAGAGTGGAGGCAGTGATAGCAGCTCGGAGTGGTCCTACACACCACTGATTGAAGCTTTTTGCGGCTTTAGGATAGAGCAAAAGGTGTCCCAACTCCTTTGATCACGTAATGTATAATTAACTATAGAGATTGTGGATACATGTAAAAATATGGAAGTTATGAGGAATCTAAATTTTGACTCGTATCTTTTAAAATTTGACTCTCAGTTTTCAGGCTTGAGAGTCAAATTGACTCGTAGATATTTTGTCCTAGCGCGAACCCTGAAGATTATACACTGAGTGGCCAAATTATTATGACCACCTGACACTTTTAGGCAAATGAGCTATTGCGTCACAGCGCTGCCGCTAGAGGGCTAGATAGCTATAAAAAGGGAATGCAGGTGAGGTGAACCATCAGTTGCACTGTGTTTTTTGCGACGATATGGACAAAAAAACGCGATTAAACCGAGTTTGAACGCGGGATGATCGTCGGCGCACGCAGTGTCGGAACCAGTATCAGCAAAACAGCTGAACTTGTGAAGTGTTCAAGAGCAGCCGTTATTAATGTTTACAGAGAGTAGACTACCAAGCAAAAAACCGGCTCTCAAAGTCAAGCACGTGGTCGTCACAGGCTCCTCATTGCTCGAGCTGAAAGGAGATTGGCCAGAGTTGTCCAGGGCAACAGAAGAGCAACAGTGCGTCAAACAGCGACAATTCTTAATCGAGGGTTAGAATATGGAGAAAACAACACGAAAGCATGGACCCCACCTGCATCGCCACAACACTTCCAAGCTGGTGGCGGCAGTATTACGGTTTGGGGGATGTTTTCTTCGCATTGCTTGGGTCCTTTGATTCCTCTGCATGGACATGCGCGTGCCCAATATTTTTTAAGTATTGTCGCAGATCAAGTACATCCCGTTATGTTAATGGTGTACTCTGACAGGGAGGGATACTTCCAGCAGGACAATGCTCCTTGTCATAAGGCTGGCATCGTCCTCAGATGGTTCGAAGAACATTCCGGAGAGTTTACCTTGCTTCGTTGGCCTGCACAATCGCCAGATCTCAATCCCATTGAGAATTTGTGGGATGAGATCGAACGGGCCATCAGGCAGCGGGATCCAGTAACATCAAATCTGCAGAAATTGGAAGGCGCAGTTCTTCAGAAGTTGGTCTCAAATTCCTCCTACCACCTACCAACATCTCATAGAATCCATGCCCCGAAGAATGCAAGCAGTAATAAGAACGAAAGGTGGCCCAAGGGGGTGGTCATAATAATTTAGCCACTCAGTGTATATATAGAACCATTTAATAAGCAGTACCATGTAGTCTTTTCACCTAAGCATCTTACCTACAGATAAATCACAATTATGGCAGCAGTCCGAACAAGATTTTGCTGACGGCACGGGAGTGATTGTAACAAAACATTGTTTAGATTGTTCACTGGACTCAGAGGCACTTTATAAAATTAAAAAAAATAATAACGACAAATAAATCATCATAATATTAAAAAAAAAAAAAATTTAACGAGGATTATAAATTAACATACCAAAATCCGTGAACAAGAATCAATGACTCATCTGAAGGCCACTGACAAACGGTTAAATATAATTCCTGAACGATTTCATATTCACCAAACAGACGAACCTCCGACAACTAGATTTACAAAAAGTAATAGCGGCACTAGATTTAATCATAAAAATTCCCTCATATTCGACTACAACCTGAGACAACAAAGTTCGGTGAATGACGACGTCAAATTGCTAACGGTCGTAAGAGTGCACCATCGTCGTATCCTGCCCCAGACAGGTCGAGACATGTTTAAACAAATTTGAGAGAATCAGCGCTGCGAGTGTGTTTACTGTGTTTAAACAGGACATGGAAGAGAGAAGGCGTAGTACGCGCGGTCGGTCAAAACCCAAAATGGATCAGCGAACGAAAGAGACTCGTGAAACGACGACAACAGTTTACAAAGAAAGTGCTATTACTTTGAAGTGTGTTTACGAGTGGTTTAAACGGTTCCGAGGAGGCCGGAACACCGTAGAAGAGCGTAGAACACCAACGTAATGTTACGACCCAACTGAAGGCTATCCCTAAAAACGACTACGCCAGGAGTTTCCAGGACTTGTCCAGGCGTTCCCAGAAGTGCATTACCGTCGACGGGGATTACTTTGAAGGATAGTAACTGCTGTTTCATGTAAGCGAGCAATCCACTCGCAATATGCCATCATTCACCGAACTTTATTGTCACAGGTTGTATTTAGTTTCTAAAACATTAAAAGTAACATCTTCATTTTGCTAGACACAAGTTCAAAAGAAAGTGAATTATACGAGGCATATTCTAAATGAATGAAATTCTGCATTTAGTACGTTTCCGCTATCGGGCATGACAGCACCAAACATACAGGCTGTCAAGAATGTCATTATTCACAGCCTCAATAATCATTGAGAAAATACAGGTTAACCCTGTTAACTCCAACCATCAGGGGACCAAATTAACAGTTCGACTTAAGTATTTGAACGATGCTACTGATTATAATTCAACCCACTTATAAGATAACAAAACACTCCGTTTATAATAGCCACATTTCATTTTCTAGTGTCAGTTGCTAGCAATCAGCATTAGAGGGAGGTAGTGTGTTGGGCTCTCGTCGGTTTTTGATTTGGATGCTATGGTCGTACTCGTACAACCAGGACTCGTCACCAGTGATTATGGTGTTCGTGAAGTCGGGGTCACTGTTTGCAGAGGCCAGCAAGTCCTGTGAGACGTTGACACGAAGTTGCTTTTGCTTCGCCGTCAGCAGCTTCGGCACGAATTTCGCCGCCACTCTCTTCGTGGCCAAATCTTCGGTCAGAATGGAACGTACCGAAAACTTACTGATGCCCACCTCTTCCGCAACTTCTCGGATAGTCACACGACGGTCCCGCATCACGACAGCGTTCCCTTTGGCAATGACCTGGTCGTTTCGGCATGCTGATGGCCGACCGGTTGTACCAGTCCTTAATCTGTGTGATGCCCATAGCCTCGTCACCGAAACCCGTCTGAATCTTCCGGATGGTTTCCACCTGGCTGTCGCCCAGTTTCTGACAAAATTTGATGCAGTAATGCTGCTCCAGTCGTTCCGTCGTTTTCCTTCAAATCAAAAACCGACGAGAGCACAACACACTACCTCCCTCTAATGCCGATTGCCAGCAACTGACGCTATTGAGAGGCGGGAAAAAATTCACGCATACGCACAAAGGTTCGAGGTCGGCTCGTGCAAGTGCGCGCGATCCAAATCCATCAGGTTTTCGCAAAAAAAAATAAGGTCGGATACTTTTCTCACAGGCCTCGTACATACAATTAAAATAAGTTTGTAGTGGAATTTGTGGTTTCTCTTTCAATTATTTCTCACCCTCACCGGATTTCCACGGTTTCCTGGCATCATTGGATTCCATTACACTACAGTAGTTCGTTCATTTAGAATGACCTCGTACAGTGGAGTCTTTAATAGCATTATTACTTTATTAAACTTTATTACTTACAAGGAGACTCCAAATACTCGGACTCAGTGATTTTGATAAAAAAAAAAAAAAAATTTCTACTCGCAGCTTTCACCAAATTAAACAAACACCCACGCAAAGCCATTCGACCCATTCCTATTTCTAGGAGCAGAAGTTAACTATTACCTCTGTCTTAAGCTACATGTGAATTAAAACTTGCAAGGCAGTATGGGAAAGCCACGTTATCAATTGTCATCTCATTCAGATCAACACGCAGCCAATAAAAAAGAATCTGAAACCATAGAGGCTAAAATAAAACTGAAACTGTGCTTCCTGTTTCTGAGCACTACGCGTGTGCAGTCGGAGACTATGGGGCGGAGGTGAAAAAGTAGTAACGTACTTTCCCACGCTGCCTTGCAGCTTTTTTCATATAGTGACAGAGTATACTTAAGAGAGGGTTTTACCCAGCTTTACATGCACAAGATCTTGTATGAAATAAGGGATACAACTTTCTGATTGGTTGAGGATTCATAATACAAAAAAAGCTATTTTCATTTGTACCACGTACGCTTGTATAAATTTGTCAACCAATCAGATAATTTACCGTTTTGTAAGTAATACATGGTCTTTATAACTAAAGTTCCATTTTGACATGGCCATAAAAAAAAAAAATACTGGACCAAAAGCTACAATACTTAGTAATATACAGGGTGTTTCAAAATTATGTACAATAAATTTAGTGACATATTCTTCAGGTCAAAAGAAGACGAAAATGTTCTATAGCACTTTGTCTGGAAACGATTTGTTTGCGAGTAATCCAACATCATACAGTAGGGAAGCACGGTAGTTAGCGGACGATATTTTAGCAGTTCCAGCGTTTCGACCCAACACTAGGTTGAGTGGTTTGTTTGGTTGGTTTGGTTTGGTTTGTTTGGTATTAACGTCCTTTTCAACTGCCATGGTCATTTCAGGACGGCGTTATAGGGGCCGCAAATTTTGCCTCGCAAGGGTTCTTTAACGTGCAGCCGGCAAACGACTACACGGGACCAACGGCTTTACTTCCCTTCCGAAGGAAGTGCGTGATCTCAGGATTTCCCCCTGAAAAATCCTCGTCGTCCTCGGCCGGGATCGAACCCGCGTACTCGGGCATCAGAGGCGATCACGCAACCTGCTGAGCCACCGAGGCCGATGAGTGGTTTGTTCCATTTAAACCTACGTTAGGGTTGTTCCATTAGTTGTGTACGGTTCTTTCCATTACTGTACATCCACTAGGAATAGCAATTTCAGAACGTTTGCGTGCTTTGACATACACATTACGATTTGACATACGAATTTACGATTTACCTAATGTATGGTCTTGCGGACGAAAATGTTGTGGAAGCAAGACGACTCTACCAAGAACGCTTTCCGAATAGACGTTTGCCAAATAACCGAACATTTGTATCTGTCGACAGACATTTGAGGGAGCGTGGTTCCTTTGGCCGTCAAACAGGACAAGGGCGGCCTGTAGCACATTCTCCGGATGAGGAGGATGTGATAATTGACATCATACGTGATGAACCACAGACAAGCACCCGTCGTATTTCTTCCGTGGTACACGTTCCGCACTCATCTGTTTGGCGCATTCTTCACCGTCAGCTTTTGCATCCATACCACCTGCAACTGGTTCTGGCACTGAACCCAACGGACTATCCACACCGACAACGATTTTGCCAATGGATACGTCGTCGTCATGCTGCAGACCCTAGTTGTCTCAGCCAGATACTTTTCACGGACGAAGCAACCTTCACCTGGACGGGAATCGCAAATTCTCACAACCAGCACCATTGGGCAGATGCTAACCCACACGTTACCAGAGCTCAAGCGTATCAAGAGCGTTTCTCCGTGAACATTTGGTGTGGAATTGTCGGAAATAACTTAATTGGCCCTTATGTGTTGCCGCCACGATTGACTGGGCGAACGTATCTTTTGTTTCTGCAGAATGCATTGCCAGAATTACTGGAAGATGTTCCTCTTTTGATAAGATCTAACATGTGGT
>JAHWFO010013270.1:107480-125755 GCA_023313115.1 Rhysida immarginata | reverse complement strand
TTTACTTAGAGTTGTAGGTGGAAAATATTTTTAGTATAAATTCAGTTTTTATTGATTTGCTGGTTGGTCCAAACTTTTGGCCACCAGTGTAAGCGTGTTGAAGGTGTCCATCATTGGTTCAGCAAAATAATTACAGTAGAGTCCACTTATAAGAGAACCGTATAAAAGAGTAGTCTGGATTTAAGAGCAATTTCTCATGTTCCCGAATATTTCCCCTCTATTTTCTATACTAAGGTGGTACAGATATAAGAGGTCTGGATAAAAGAGTAATCCGCTTATAAGAATGTTATTTTTTACCCAATTTCTCTTTTAGTCCTCATATAAGAGCTTTGACTATGAACAGCTCCGTGATTGGTTGCTCCAATCTTTTCTGCGATTGGTCACTACAGTCCGTAGAATGAATATACTGTAGCTATAAAAGCGCAATCGATTGTTGAAGTCGATGTATGATGATGACCAGAAGAGAGCAGGACAACATTGACATTGGGAGTTGAGACTGGAGGTAGATCAGATCCTGGTTTGCTATTGCGAATGCATCAGTGAAATCTCCAAGAGGACTTCAAGGTAAGACTTTTTATTAAGTCTTTTAACTGTGTCGTGCTGAGTAGGTGCGTCCTTCTAAGGACAGCAAATTTCGCACGCACATAACGTCAAGCGGTACCGAACACAGGTATCATTATGTCAACCAAAGGAAAATACACCCATGATAATGTGTATCAGGACGTCATCTCCCGAGATGAAAGAGTTGCAGCAGTTGATGCAGTCATAAACGACAGCTGGTATCGACACCATCACCAAGGTACCCTCAAGAATCTACCCCCTAGTGTCATTCGCAGTATGACCAAGGTCATGTATGACTAAGCGGTCCTCTTAATCTTTCCATGTTTGGTGGTCTCTTATTCCTCGAAGTTCAAATGACATTTAATCAAGTCTGGCATGATGGTCTATATTTTAATAGACGTCAGATATATATTTTAATTTTTCACAAACTAAAATAACAGATTTCTTCAATTCTTGATTTCAGTATGTATTAAACTATGCGAAATTGTCAGATGAAATATCTTAATGGACGATCATAAAAATTCAAGTGTCTATTCTATTGTTTATGTGTGATCCGGTTGTAAGAGCAGTCCGGAATAAGAGCGACTCTGTTCCGGAGACAACTCTTAGAAGTGGACTCTACTGTACCAGTATTCCAGAACAAAAATTAAGCAAAAACTGTGGAATGGAGCAACCTCTAATCCACAAGGGGAAATGAAATACTGGATACCAAGTAGCCATCTTCAGCGGCGAGAGACAAAAAAAAAATGACTACTTGGTAGCTGAAATACGTTTCTGGTATTTCATTTTTTCTCGTGGATTAGAGGTTTCCCCCTTTTTAGTAATCCAGAGGATATTGAACAGTCGGTGCCAGATAATGAGCCTTGTATCTGTAATCTTTCTATATATATAAAGAAGGATGTTTGTTTGTGGGTTTGTTTGTTTCTTATGCAAATCTATAGTTTTATTCCAATCTTGATGAAATTTTGCATACTTAACCTTAAAAGCATGAGGAAGGTCACTGTCTACCTCAGATTTCGGAAAAATAATGATTATCGATAAAAAATCGATATTCATGGTTATGACAGGGCATATTAATGAGATATATCTCATGACCAACAATGCAAGGCAAAGTTTGTGCAATGATCAGGCTTTTCTTAGAAAAAAAAGTTCTTGGAAAAATAATTTCTTGAAAATATTTAAAAAATGATCAGTAACTGGAGATAATGGAGAGTTAGCAGACTATTGAGAAAGAGTAGAAAGACAACAGAGGAAGCACTCCTTTATCTCCGTGGTGAGTGCGAAAAGTTCTTTGAAATTCTGCACCGCACGAGGAACCCGCAATTATTGAACTTCCTGGAGAGCTACGCGATCAGCCTAGAAGAACCGAGCAAACTCTTAAACAGTGATAACGGCTCTCTTGATCTGTCCCATCTGAAGATGGTTGCTAAACTGTGTAAGTTTCAAACTCGCCCCACTAGCAACAACCAATGAGATGACTTCCTTAGACAACCAATGACGTACAACCAACTGGTGACTTCTTTACTGGAATATTTTCCATTATCTTGTGTAAATGCAGTCTAGTTTTGTTTTTTCTGTTATGTATAATTAATTTGATTGGCCCTTTGTGCCTATATAAGTCCTGTAATGTTCTCACTTACCATCAGAACAGCTTGTCTCTCTGATCATAGCTTCCCTTGGATGCTGAAGAAGGCAGCTTGGCTGCCGAAATACGTATTCATCAGAATAAATTCGTTATGTGGATTAGTGGTTTCTCAGTCTTCTGTTGTTAGTTGAACACACTGTATGTGCAAAACTAAAGAAGATTGTCAGTTTTAATGATAAAAAATAAATCTTTTATTCATACTAAAGTTACTATTTACATTATTTTTCCACATGATTTGCCAGCATATTTAACAATTTTATTACAAATACCGTGCATTCAAAAGTAACAATCTATCAAAATGGTTTTATGATGGTTCATTTCTGCAAATAACCGATATTCTTCTATCTCTTGGAATATGTTTGCCTTTGAAGTACGACAATTTGTTTTCTAGGATTTCATGATTATATTCGTACCGTATTGATTTTCTGTGGAGGAAAAAGATTCATAATTGATTACCATAAATGCTTAATACAGTCGTGCCTCACATAACGAACCTAATTCGTTATAAGGCGAAGTTCGTTATGCGAGACTCTTTTTTTTACATAGTAACCTGTTCCGGAGACAAAAAAAATTGGCAACAAACTCCTTAAAAAGAATAAAACAACATTCACCTAATCCAATGTTTCCAATCCCTTTTAAGCTTATTTTTATTTGTATCAGGTCGTTGCATATCAAATGTCAGATTGCAGAGGTCATCTTTAATGGCCTTCTAGAAAGGACACCTACACACGTGCTATTCAAAATAACCCCCATTGCAATCCAAAGATTGTCGCCAACGATTTGGCAGCTTCTCGAGCCCTCTCCGATAAAATCCATGGTCACGGGACTCGATAAACTCCCAGAATGCGTTTTCAACATCTGCCTGGGTTAGAAATGTTTTCTTCCGGAGAAAATGGGGGTGTGTGGAAGTACCTCTTAGCCCAGAGCCTGTAGGCAGGACGTCTTTGAGATGCACAAGTGCTGGTTGTTCCTGACACAGTTCTGTGTGCATACGATGCAGTTCAAGACAGTGCAGTGATCGTCTCCACCTGCTGCAGGAAGCTGTAATGCACTACACCACAGATATTCCACCAAACTGTAACCACGAGCTTTCTGAGATGCAACGGGGATTTAGGGAACTGTCGCAGGGGTTCATCAGCATCCAGCCACTGTGCTGACCGTTTCCTATTGTCGTATAGGAGCCACTTCTCGTCGCAGGTGACAATGCGATCAAGAATCCCTGCTTCTTCGTGGCGCAAAAGCAATTCCGTACACACCTCCAACCGACGCTCTTTTTGGTTTTCCGTAAGTTCAAGCGGGACCCATTTGTCCTGCTTTTTAACCTTGCCGACGGTCCTAAGGTGTCTACTGACAGTCGATGCTGATACAGCATGGTCCCCTGCCAGGTCCCGAACAGCTTTTGACAGGTCCTCTTCCACAGATCGCTTCAGATCAGCGTCATTCAATACGTTGGGCTGTCTGCCACGTGGCTCATTTGCCAGGTCCGTCACCCCCGCTCGGAATTTTCCGAACCAATGTTGGAGAGTACGTTTGTTTATGGTGCCTACACCGAAAACCTTATTGATGTTTCGAGAGGCATTGGATGCAGTATGATTCAACCTGAACTCGTAATGCATTATCACACGTAATTCATATGAAGTCATGACTATCTTCGCTCGGGTTCAAACGCTATTAAATATCATCGCAGACATGCAAATTTCAGGCAGCTGGTCTCTGATAGGTTTATCTCTGGGAATGTACCACTTTGTTATGGGTACTTGCTACTAAACGTGGAAACGGTGCTGAAGCGCGGAACCCACCTCGAAATCCGACATTATAGATTTGTGCTTTCATCACACCTTGATTTTTGAACATGTGAGCGCACATTCGATTCGTTACGTAGGACGATTTCGGGGTGAAAATCAACTGCGCAACGAACCATGTTCGAACCACAACAAAACGAACACGTGAGCACACCTACTCAGTTCGTTATGCGGATTGTTCGTTGTTCAAACCGTTCGTTATGCGAGGTACCAATGTATTATGATAGGGCCAATATGAGAAAATAAAGTGGATGCAACTTATATCTATTTAATATTGTCCTTATTAAAACTTTGGTAGCAATGTAGGTGGCGCTAACATCGGTCATATTGAAAATGGCAAATGAGAGAGAAAGCTTTTCACATGTGTGTTTTTTGAATGAGGACACCTTTCACGTATCCGGGAAGGTGAAGAAACAAAACTTCGGATATGGGGGTCTCAAAACCCGCATGTTGCGGTTGAACGTGAAAGGGACAGTCCCAAAGTTAATGCTTGATATGATTATTGAACCTTTCTTATTTTGCTAAGACTTCCAAATATAGGACATGCTGCAATGCTGCCACATTGGGCATTATCAGTTCGTGAATTCCTCAATTCAATGTTTCCCATCTGTTTGTTTGGTGAGATGATCTTACAGCATAGCCCTCACGTTCTCTGGATAAAGCATCCTTAAACTTTTTCCTGTGGGGATATGTTAAGGATAAAGTGTTTGCTACACCTGTCCCCAAAGTGAACACAATAAATGCAAGAATAACAAGTGTGATATTGACGGTAACAGAAGACATGCTGGCGAAAACTTAGCGAGAAATTGAATATCGTCTTGATGTTCTCAGAGCAACGAAAAGTGCACATGTTTAAGTGCACAAAAATTAAGTGGAATTCAATACGTAATACAGGGTCGGGACATATTAATATGACCACCTCTCCTCGAACATGTTGGAACGTCCCATGGTATGCAGATGAAAAATCATTGCATATCATTAAAAGCTGACAACAGCAGACGTGTAGTAGCATCCATTTGACACAGTAATTGTTGCCGTCATGGGCAGAGCAAGTGACCTGTCGGACCTCCAAAAGGGGATGATCATTGGCTATCGGGCCAAGGGGGCCAGCGCTTCAGAAACGGCCACCTTTGTGAACTGCTCTAGGGCTGCCATTGTGAAGGTGTACCGCGACTGGACGAACCAGACAGTTTTGAGCAACCGAAGAGGTAACTGTGGGGCTCCACGGGCCATCGATCCTAGAGGCGAGTGTTGGTCATGATGAGAAACTGACACAGCAAATGAACAACGATCCCTCTTGAGGTTGGGGCTCCGGAACCAGCGTATGGTAACACAGCCATTGGAGCTCGGCCGAGTGGCAAAGGGTTGCTTTGTCTGGTGAACAGAGTGGACGGACGATGGAGAATTTGCCGGGAAGCATCTGAGAACAGGCATCCCAACACCATCGTTGGCAGACGACAGGCTGGTGGGGGAGGTGTGACTGTTTGGGGGATGTTTTCGTAGTATGGTCCGAGTCCACTGATACCGCTGGAGGGTACACTAAATGCTGTTCGTTACCTGACGATCGTCGCAGACCAGGTACACTCGTTCATGTCGACTGTGTTTCCTGAGGGTGATGGCACCTTTCAACAAGACAATGCTCCCTGCCATACTGCCAAAATTGTCCACGACTGGTTCGAGGAGGATGAAGTCAAGCTACTCCCATGGCCACCAAACTATCCGGACCTCAACCCCGTTGAACGTTTGTGGGACCATCTCGATCGCCATGTCCGCAACGCACGGTGATGGAATTTACGGGATGCACTGATCGCCGAATGGTCCCATATACCTGCAACCACCTTCCAAGGACTTACTGACTCTCTGCCATGTCGACTAGCTGCTGTGCTTGCCGCCAAAGGTGGATATTCCGGATACTAGAAGGTGGTCATATTAATGCGTCCCGACCCTGTAATCAATAGGAGATATCACAATTTGCGGCTTCCCTGCAATGTTCAGGTTCATGTTTCATACATGGATACATGATCCAAGTTCTTCTTTTTTCATGATCCTAGTTACATCCACGAGCAACACCGAGATAATTAGGCATATTTCAAATATAATAACGGAGCATCATGTTCTACTCCTCCATTTTGAAATTCTTCCCACAATCACGTGATTAACCGGACACAGCGCATGTGCAGCATGTTCTGATCAGTGTTATGCAGGGAAGCTGCTTATCGCTATACCTCCTATTACAATATTGTAATACAGCAATGTACAAATTACGTTGCATGTTGTAACATGCAAACACTGAAAAAATAGAGATCATTACACACAATCACCTTAATATATACAAAGATCTCCTTGGAAGAAACACATGCAGCACCTTTTCTGGGTCTTCAGCATGGGTGAGACGCATCACGCAATCGGATAACAGGCTTAATCCTGCGATAGTGTCACCACAAAACTTTAAAGTATAAAGAAAAAAACGATTATTGACATTCGTCAACTTATAAAAATATGTACTGCGCTTTTTAGAGTCACTTACTCGAACACTATCAATGTGAGGTTTAATGAAACCTTCCTTAGATATGTCTAAAACGTGAACAAATTTCAGTGGCGATACTCCAGCAGAGAATGCTTGAGAATGGACTCTATTGATAATTTTCATATTGTCTTCATTCCACTTAGCCTTCTCGGTTTCTCTATAACCATGGATTGCCTATGTTAAAGAAATTTATAGCTTGAAAATACCGTAAATATATACTGAGTGAGCATATTATTATGACCACCCTGTCAGTATCTCGTTGGGCCACCTTTTGCTTTTAAAACTGTGGTGATTCTTCGTGGCATTGATTCCACGAGATGTTGGAAGGTGGTGGGAGGAATCTGACACCATGCCTGATGATGGATAGCACTGTCTACTTGTGCTAGATTGGATGGTGGTGGATCCAGCCGTCTGATGGTTCGTTCGACTTCATCCCACAAATGCTCGATTGGAGCGAGATCTGGGGATTGTGGGGGCCAACAAAGTAAGGTAAAGTCCCCCTCATGTTCCTGGAACCACTCCTGCACCATACGAGCTCTGTGGCATGGCTGGAAGTAGCCATCTCCATTGGGGTACGCCATCAACATGACAGGGTGGACTTGATTGGCGACGATATGGAGGTATGCTGTGCCATCCAAACGTTGTTCGACACGTATTAACAGACCCAATGCATGCCAGGAAAACATTCCCCAGACCATAACACTGCCCGCATCGGCCTGAAGGGTTGTACTTGTGCGTGCGGGGTCCATGCTTTGTTTATACTGCTCGATAGTCCAGTCCTTGTGCTCCTGAGCGAATCGGAGTCATTTCCGCTTGTTGGCTGCAGATGGCAAAGGTGTGCAAACAGGTCTTCGGCTTCCGTATCCCATGCGATGGAGTCTGCGGCGGACAGTGCATTCAGAGACCGTTTTGGGGGACCTCTGATTAAGGTCAGCAGTGATTTGATACATAGTTGCCCTTCTGTTATCCTTTACCAGTCGTGACAGTCTCCGTTCTGTCTGATCGTCAACCATCCACGGGCGGCCACAACGCGAACGTTCAGACCCCGTCTTCCATTTAACCGTCCAGTACTCGCTCCATAGCTCTGAGCACCTACAATCATCCCGCGTTCGAAGGCTGTTAAATCGCGTCGTTTACCCACCGTTGAAGAATGGAACACGTCTACTGTTGTCGACGACACTCAGCTTCCCTTTTTATATTGGTCCGGCCCGCTAGCAACATTGTGGCGACGTCTGTGCGTGCATTTGCATAAACATGTCAGATGGTCATAATAATATGTTCACTCAGTGTATATAGCAACATACGAAAATCAAATAAAAAATTTTCTTTTAAATTGGACACGCTTGAAAACGGCATTTAGCTGCAAAGTGACAGTGTTGACCGTCATTCAACAGCAGGTGCTCCACCACATTTCCACTGGCAAGTTTGTGAATCCTCAAGTAGCGTACTCCAAATCAATAGACTTTGTCACTGCAATCATTTTAAAACCTCGTATTACATAGCTGTGTCTAAAAGATCGGACTGATCCTGACCATTGACAACTTTAGTGTCGTATACGAGGCCTGTGAGAAAAGTATCCAACCTTATTTTTTTTTGTGAAAACCTGATGGATTTGGATCGCGCGCGCTTGCACGAGCCGACCTTGAACCTTTGTGTGTATGCGTGAATTTTTTCCCGCCTCTCAATAGCGTCAGTTGCTGGCAATCAGCATTAGACGGCGGTAGTGTGTTGTGCTCTCGTCGGCTTTAGATTTGAAAGAAAATGACGGAACGACTGGAGCAGCATTACTGCATCAAATTTTGCCAGAAACTGGGCGACAGCCAGGTGGAAACCATCCGGAAGATTCAGACGGCTTTCGGTGACGATGCTATGGGCATCACACAGATTAAGGACTGGTACAACCGGTCGGCTATCAGCATGCCGAAACGACCAGGTCATTGCCAAAGCGAACGCCGTGGTGATGCGGGACCGTCGTGTGACTATCCGAGAAGTTGCGGAAGAGGTGGGCATCGGTACGTTTTCGGCACATTCCATTTTGACCGAAGATTTCGCCATGAAGAGAGTGGCGGCGAAATCTCACAGGACATGCTGGCCTCTGCAAACAGTGACCCCGACTTCATGAACACCATAATCACTGGTGACGAGTCCTGGGTGTACGGGTACGACCATAGCATCGTCACCGAAAGCCTCCAAATCAAAAACTGACGAGAGCACAACACACTACTCCCTCTAATGCTGATTGCCAGCAACTGACGCTATTGAGAGGCGGGAAAAAATTCACGCATACGCACAAAGGTTCGAGGTCGGCTCATGCAAGCGCGCGTGATCCAAATCCATCAGGTTTTCGCAAAACAAAATAAGGTCGGATACTTTTCTCACAGGCCTCGTAGAGATGCAGAATTAACTTAGGGTTTATTAATTAACTTTGATTACGCAACAGAATACTATTGTAGATAAATAGTTATGTCGTACATGTAACATTCACCAGCCCACTCATTCACGACAACATTGCAGTCGTATTGTGCGGTGCTCAGGTGTCAAAGAAAGACACAACAAGGCAAACATTGTTGCGGCGTGTAACCGGTGTGCTATTGTCGCTATTGACACTGGAGCAGTATCGGGACTAGTGATGTTGTCGCGCAGTTGCGGCAGGGTGATGGTTCTGCCTGCTAGCGGTGTTCGCAGTATCCGCCTGTCAGTACGAGCTAACGTACTTCTCTGGGACTCAGAGCCTGGTCTTCTGATAGCCTATACAGGCACCCGCACACCCTGTATCAACCCTAAATATGGAGGAAGGGGGGGTATCATCATAATCATCATCATCCTCCATCCCTGATATGACCCAAGTATAAAAGACTGTTGATTTATTCATTATTCGTTATCGTCCAACTTACGTTATCCCAGTGATCGTATTCGTACCTAAGACGCCTTATGTACGGTTCTATCTCCTTAAGTAAAGACTGCTCTTCTGCTTCACTTATAAAAGACTCTAAGAGCTTAATGTCCTCTATGTGCATTGCACATGCTTCCACTGCTTCTAGGCAAGGTTGCTGCTCATTAGGTACCGAACGATTCAAGCTTGTGTGCAACCATGAATTTTGAGGACAAAAAGCGAGCCGAGTAAAATTGGCCAATAAACCTTTTGGCAAAGCACGATTACCAAGAATGCGAGTCAAATAGCCCAAAAGAGGCATCGTCATTGCTAAACTTATAAAAATTATTTTTTTTTTTACGCGATTTCTAAAATTTTATTATTGATAAAGCAGGAGGCGTCTTCTGCTTGCATTCGGTTTCCATTTTTATTATGAGAGTACAAAGCGAGCAGTCGATTTTTAGCGTTAGGTTCGAACAACTAGTACATTTTATTTGAACGTCGAAACAAAATTTGTTATTATGTTCGATACATATATAATAGCAATATGTTTCAAACTTTTATGGTTAAAATATTAAAAATACATAAAAATTTAATGAGAAAACTATGAACTAAAATGCTTATAATAACAGATCGAATTTTAAGAAGAATAGTTTCGTATTCAAAATGGCCGCTTTACCCCACGCCTCGTCGTTTATACATACAAAAATATAAGCATATAAAAATATTGTTTATTGTTGCGATGTAAATAAATAAGTTTTAATGTTTTAAATATTCATTATGAACATATAATTTTAAAATCAATGTAAATTTTGAAGCTTTTATTTCATTGAGTTTTATTTCCGCGTTTGTTGTTACAACGACGATCTTCTGCTCAAGAGTTTGCGCTCATTGGGTTTGTTTGAGTTGTTGTTGTTGTTGTTATTATTATTACAGATGGTTTAGCCAGGTGCAAAGACCTTCCATCCAAACGATAAATTATTTCGTTCGTCGTAACTGAATCTTTTTTTTTTGCTCATTTATTATGCACCAAATTGGGGGAGGTCAATAGTAGTAGTAGCGGCAGCATTGCGTACACACAGAAGTAGTGGATGTTGCTTTTTATAGGCTGGAGGATCATGCGCCCAAACTGAAATAGAATACGAGGAGCGATTCACGAGTTGTTCAATAGAATTCATTAAAGATTATTGCAAATAAATTTTTAACGGGACGCTTTGATTTGACGTTATTATAACGAAAACTCAACTCGCGAATCGATATTTTTGCAGCAAGCCATAAAGACCTCCATGTCCACGTCCCCTCGATTCGATAACGAGCAATATTCAGCTAAATTTGGATCGCATCCAGCTCGCACTTTGTTTTTCATTTAAGTGAAGAATACGAAGAGAGAAAATCAGTTTCCTCGTTTTCAGCACGCAAATTTAAGGCTTAAATCGCACATTTTACTAAAGTCTTGTTCTTAATTTATGAGATTTCCATCATAAAACTTTGTTGGTTATTACAGTACGTATATCAATTTTATTCATTTTTAATCCTAATAACGTCGATTATATTGAAATCATAGCTAATTAATTTTAATAGTAACACTGAGTTACGTCATAACAAAGAAACAGTGGAGATTATATAAATTTTTATATATTTTTTTGGGTAATTACGATTACTATCACTAATACCCTACCATTGAGGGTATTACAGAAGCGATGAGATAATTTGGTAAACGTGCGGATAGACGTCCCCTAACTTCCCGTAACGGCCAGCGGTCGGGATATTCGAGTTTTTAATTTATATTTTAATTAAATGATTTGCAGTACTTTAGAACTTAAACCGATGCAGAAAATGATTATTAAAAAATAAAATAAATAAATAAATAAAAAATGTACCGAGTAATTGTAGAAAAGAGAGATGCCATGACTCTTCATCATAGGACATCGCCCTAGTTAGACGCATGGATTTCTTGATTTCGGTAATAATTATGATAGCAAAAAAAATAAAACGATTAAGTTATTTATTATTTGAGTAACAAAGTATTAAACAACGTAACCGCCGGATCGTCCAGGAAATTTAAATTTAAATTTAAAAAAAAAAAAAAAAAAAGGAACGTCTATCTGTAATTTTACCCGCATTCATTCAAACGTTTACAATGCTTGAAAGCATTCGAAAACAGGCCTAACGCATGAATGTGGAAGATCTCGTTGAAATCTCGTCATCCACGAGATTTGGGTTTTTAAACGTACTCATCTGGCTTCTTCGGTCTGGGGCGGCTTCATTGCTTTGTATATGCGTTAAAATTAATTTGTTTATTTGATTTAGCGATAAGAAAGATATTTGTAATAAATAATAATAATAACAAGATAATTAAATTTTATCACGGGTTATTGTTTTTATTTAATCGTGGGAAGAAGAAAAGATAAATTTATTTTTAAAAGGCAGAAATAAATTTTCATCTCGTATTAAGAGTCCATTCTTGTTTTGCGACCTCTTTTTATAAAATTCGTAAAGACTTTAGTTCTTCGGTTATTTAGGAACAGACTGACTGATAATGTGGTAAGAATTTATGTTATTTGCTCTTAAATGTATCTTCCTCATAAACGTCCCATATGCAACAAAAATGTGTGCGTATTGTATTTACTGGCTCTTTATTAACAAAAAAACATGGAAAAACTAAAGAAAAAAAACAATAATTTTTATTAAAAGCATTTTTAAAAAATAACTTATGAAAAAACAGTAATGAAGTTTCGGTAAATTTTCGGTATCTGCATAATAGCAACATCAAATCGCAAACGATCATGCGACCAAGGTAAGTGAATTTATTTTCTAAAGACTGGGGGGGGGGGGCCCCCAGACGCCCCCCCCCCCCTCTAACGAACTGAGATATACCCCAACCTATTTGGTTACATGGGGCAGTTGGTTTCCCCCTGGCCGGTTACAGGAATCGCGACAATTCAATTTGCGGATTCAATCATCGCGCGATTGTGCAGATACCGAAGATTAACCGAAGTTTCTTTTCCAATGTTGTGATTATAAAAAAATAAGGTTGACATGTATTCCAATTTGTTTACATGAAGATGGTTGGATAATTTTAAAATTTCACTTAACGCAACATTAGAAGGAGAATGCCCAGTGCCGAGAAGTATGAAACTTTAATTAGTTGGGCCGATTTTGGTTTGTCACTTGATGAAGATTAGTTCCAATCAAAAAGCATAGCGAGTGAAACCCTCAATGAATTTCTCTTATACAGGGCGAGTTTAAAGTCGCACGCATGAAAATTTAGTTGCCCGTAAAAATACTAGTTTGAGAATTCAGATGAAAGTAAAATATAACTGAGATAGTTGAAATGTTGGCTGTTGTTTTTAGCAGGCAAACTTTAGATGTTACGATAAATGTTCGAAATGACGCCCTCGTTTGAATTATGTATTGTGGCCCCCCTCGCTTTATCACCCCCTGATTTCTTCCTAAGGAGGTTTCAGAAAAATGTGGTTTATGTGATCAGTCCACGCAAGTTTGCTGAGCTGAAAACGAATGTCACAACAGCCATTTCTAACATCAAGACTACCATGCTTTGCAGTTTCACGGATAGAATTACCGTAAAATCTTGAATCTATTTTGATAGAATGTTATTGAGATTTTTCAAATTTTTCGTTCTAATTTCGCATTTTTTTTGCTGATTTTGTAAAAGTCCCTGACTTTTCCCGGTCGCTAGTCACCCCGCAATAATAAAACCGGTACTTAAAGTAAAATAAATGAAGTATCAAAAAACGAACTTGAATGGAGAAGAATAACAACCTTGATAACGACGAGTTCGAGTCCGAATGATTACCCTAGCTATGAGAAGTTTGTAATGAGACCCTACGAACGAGAACTTCTTTATATGCAGAAACGGCAAGGGTATGGCCCTTGAGAAGGCATACTCATGAAAAGACGTTTAATAACTGAAAGTGAGGAAAAACGCCGGAATTTATATCGATGACCCGAAAAAAGACCTGGCGTTTAATGTATTTTATCCGAGACCGGCCTGTATTCAAGATTTTACGGTATTTCAAATTACAGAAGTTCCCGTTTTTCTTACAGTGCCATATCAATTTAGAATACTTATCCCTATGAAGTTAGATAGAAAATTAGTAAATGTAACTTGTCAGTATGTTTAGAGTATGTTTACCATGCTGTCAAGTATGGACACCTTTTTAATGGAACTACATTTTATATACTGTTTTCCTTTTTTTTTTAGAAACATTCTTAGCAGCTGATTAAATAACATTCAAAAAATACTTCATCGGAGCAGATGAGTGGTAATCCTCGTGTCCAGCAGCCTTTAGCCAATGACAGCTGGTGAAAGCCATGTGCATTTGTTTTGAGGGGTGCATGGTTAACAAAAAATAGTAGTGTTATATTTTGCCTCTTTTTGTTTAAATTCAATTGATATTGACGGAAGAGGTGAGTAAAAGAGAATTCCTGAAACGTTGTATTGTACTTGTCAGCAATAAGCATACGGATAGTTTTCGGAAGGGGAATTCCCGACCTTCAGGTCAAATACCTGCTCTGTCACTAGACTTCCACTTTGACTGCTTAGCAGTTTTTAGGAAACTTGGGGATACCTTAGGTGTAAAGTAACTGCTTGTGGTCCCTGCTTCGAATCCAGGTTGCAGAATTTTTCCTTTCCTTTTTCATCTCTATTTAATCTTATAATTTGAAGCATAGCTTCAGTATTTTCTCCATTACTTTACATTCTATTGTTGTGTTAATTAAAATTTTAAAATATCATTGATATGACATTCATAAATATCATTGTTTAAATAAATCTAAAGGTACAGTACTTTCTGCCTTTATGCAAAAATTCACCTTGATCACTCTTAATTATAACAGGAATATTTAAAAATAAGAAATTATTTTGCATTTATAAATTTGAAATGTTTGTAAAATTATTATTCAATCATTCTCAATGACTGCTTACCAAAAATTGGTATCTTATCTGCATGAATGCTCAAACTTTGTCAAAACATAAAAACTGTAAAATGAGAATTCACAAACCAGGAGCTACCGTTATTTATGTATACTCAGAGTGTTCGGGAAAACTCAGATTTATGTAAAAATAGATATAATTTTATTTGTAATTAATTATTCTATTTTTTCTATTCTTTAAGTTTTTTTTCACTGTTTTGCAGACAGTCATTGTTGAGTATATATTGTTTTAATAAATGTTAATTAAAAAACCTCCACGTTATTATCACTGTCTGCAGCTAGTTGTCCCTCGCGAATAATTTTCGCGATCACGAGGATGTGTCCCACTATAGTTGATGTTCTTTCCGTGGTTACTGTTTTTTTATTTCAGACAGACCATTTCCAGCTTCTGGCTTGACCAGTCGTTCCTCCTTCTGGTCTTCCACGTCCTTCCTAGCCTGCAGCATGACGTTCAACTTCCATTTATCATTTTCATTCCAATGCTCTGCAAATTACTCCTACCCTGCCGTTCGATGTTTAGTTTCTTATTGAATTTCTCACTGTCTCGCGGCAGCCGTGATTCTTTACCGAGCAGCATTGTTTTGCGGGTTTACCCATAAGATAATAAGGAAATTTCTTTTAATGCTATTTCAACAATAACGCGCATAAGGGACGCCATGCTGCACATTTTCAGTCTTATTCCCCATTAATAATCAATTATTATTTTGCAGTCTTTCGCAGTCTTTCTTTAGACATTAAATGGGAATTTTGAAATTTCTTTTCCTTATTCTTTATAAGGAATTGGTCTGTCTCAATTTTTTTTATATTTAATCTCAATTCGCTCAATGTAGCGATAAATATTTCTCGTACATTTAAGTATTTCTTTATTTTATTCCGAGAAATATTTTTTCTTTTGTAATTGAGATCGCAATGCCTATTCCTCAATTAAATCATATTGTATAGAACATTCTTTTGTACAGAATTTTTGCATTTTATAAATAAATATCGCAATTTTTAAACCAAAATAAAAGTCTTTTAACGAGCCACGTTTACTCTTAAGTTTGGGGGTTCTTTCTTTTAAAGTACCACCCATTAAATTCTATTTATTTTGCTTCCCCCTCTGAACACAGAGTTTCATTCCTGCCGTTTCTTGTCTCGTAATCTGTTTTAAAAATATTACCAATTGATCTTATTCCTCCCAATGATGGTACATATCTCCCAGTGTATGTCCTAATCATCCATGCTTCCTTTTTGCCATCCAATGATGTTGACCTAGGTTCATTCTCTGCCTTTGCCCCTTCTGCCATCCTTCTTGGTCATGTTTGTAGACATCTCTCAGCAGTTTTTCCTTAATATCATAGTAATTATAGTACATAATTGAATTCTTTGAAAATATTTCATGAATAAACATAATCTATCTGATTCATATACAGGGTGTTTTTGAATTGAGTACAGATTTTTTTGGGAGATGATAGAAGAGGTCCTTAGAAGTATTTTTTGTCATATGAACATGGGGTTCCCGCAGCTCCGTTTACTTACAATACTGCATTGAACAATCAAATGACACCGGGACGCAGTGTGCGTTGGTAGGCCTAGATTATTTTATTTTTAACAATTAACACAAGCAATCTACTGTATGACTTTTACACTAATTGTTCGAAATGACCGCCATTTGCTTCGTAGCACAATTCGCAACGCCTTATGATGGATTGATGTACGTGTGGAAACAGTTGATTTGCACGGTCGCTGATGTCACCTGCTGCCGCGACAACACGAGCCGCCAATTCTTCTTTGGTATCTATGGGTTCGGAGTACACCATTGATTTTATGCTTCCCCATAAAAAAAAAATCCATCGGTGTGAGAACTGGCAATCTCGGTGGCCAAGCAACTGGTCCGCCACGACCAATCCAACGACCAGGATATGTCTCATTTAGGTAATCTCTAACTGCCCTTGTGTAATGCGAAGGTGCGCCGTCCTGTTGAAACCACGCCAAATGTCTGGTCATTAGTGGAACATCTTCAAGAAGACCAGGGAGCTCCTCCTTCAGGAAACCAAGGTATGTTTGCCCGTTAAGACGGCATGGTAGGAGATATGGCCCAATCAGGACATTACTTTAAAAGTTATTACAGTAGATTGCTTGTGTTAATTGTTAAAAATAAAATAAACTAGGCCTACCAAAGCACACTGCGGTGTCATTTGAGTAATCAATGCAGTATTGTAAGTAAACGGAGCTGCAGGGACCCCATGTTCATATGACAAAAAATACTTCTAACGACCTCTTCTATCGTCTCCCAAAAAATCTGTACTCAATTCAAAAACACCCTGTATACTCAAAATTGAAATTCTGGTGATTGCTCTACCACGATAGTCATCACAAACATTTTAGTAGCCTTTAAGGAAATACTAGAGATAGCTTTGCTGTCTTATGCCTGTGATAGCTCGCTTAATGATAATCTGGTTCGATTTCGAGTCACGGAATTTTTTTTTCATTCATCTTCTTTTACTAAAATTGAGCGGTGTTGGAGCAGTCTCCAGCATAATTCATTATAGGGAGACATATCAAAACATAAACATTGAATATCCGCCATCTTTTGAGGGCATCGAGACCCATGGCTGCCATGGCTCTGGACTTATCCCATTGTTATACAATACATCCAAACACGCAACAACTCGTTACCATCGTTATACAATAACAAGTCTGGCAAAAACGGCGCACTTCGATGAGTAGCAGTATAGGATTGCCTTCCTCTTGCCCTCAAAAAATGGCAGCTGTACCCATCATTCAATGCGAAGATATTTTCCCCTATTACTTCTTTTAGAAAATAGCAATTTGAAAACGTTGGTTAGAAGTATGCTTTGGTGCTTCAGTTGTTTTTAAAGATACAAATCGTCAGTGTAACTCGCAAAGTGTGTAACTCCTTTTTTTTTTTTTTTTCTGAAAGTGACATTTCTGTTGAGGGAAAAAACTAACCCATATGTTGGCAAGTTGTCTAAATCTAAAATAATTGTAAAACAGATTCAGAAAAACCGTAACTCCACTTTTTCTATAATATAATAGGAAATTGCGTAACTCCATTTTTATTTATTTCAGTACAGTAATAATTTTCAAAATATTGCATGAAAATCGTATTTGCTGCTAGTTAGATGGTCAGATTTTCTCGATTTGATTAATTTTAAATTATATCGGTCTCCTGAAAAATTATGCAAGTGGAGTTACGCACTTTGCCGATATATGGAAAATATGTGTTTAAAATTTTCAAAATGCAGTTATTTCTTTTTCATCATCTAAATAAGGCATCATAAAGAGTAGATTACAGTTTGTTTGGAACTTGAATGCACATGGAGCTTAAATTTACCTCAAAACTGAGCCCTTTTATGTTCTGTGAGCGTTCTATGAAATACAGTCATCCCTCCACAAGTCGGTAACCTCGGTTCCAGGGCCTTCCCGTCTTGTGAATTTTTTCCGACTTGTGAAATTCCAAGATAGGTATTCGCATCTACTTCATTGCCCAGTTCTGTCCGTACCGGTACTACGTATTCTTCAGTAAATTACTAGCTTTTGAAGAAAATTGCAAGGAAATATGTAACCGCTTATGTGGGGGGGCATTCCTCTATAATCGGTCACCATTTCGAATTTCATGGAAAATAAGCTCGAAAAAAGCCAACTTACTGTATATTAATTTCAGTAATTAACTTTCATAACCGCCCCCACACAAAAAAAATGGTTGTATGCATTAGCGGAACTATAAAATTTGTTAAATTTGAATGTTCTATTCATAATAGTTTGTCATTTTGGCTTTCAGGAAAAAATTGCCGACTTGCGGAGGAACGACTGTATAAGAACAAGTGAGGAAAAAATTTTTTTCAAAAAACAACGCTTGTGTCAAAATTAGGTACACATAGCGCCATCTCTTGAGCAATCATATAAACA
>JAHWFO010013270.1:82630-107380 GCA_023313115.1 Rhysida immarginata | reverse complement strand
TTTTGGATTTTTTGATTTTTTTTTTTTTAGATTCATGCATTGTCACCGAATTTACGTATGTTTACAAAATTTCAGCAAGATCGGACTGGTGGAAGGGGTTGAAATATTGATCACAAGATTTCATCCACCAAACATGACACAAATGGCGAAAGCTATATAAGCGTTGTAAAAAATAAAATTTTGTTCTCTTATGTTCACCCTTTTTTTGAGGATTTATTTTTGGATGAACGTGGAGGGATTCCAAAGTAAAATGCTAGAAAACATCAAATGGGGTTCTTCCCTGGGCATTCGAAGAGGCATGCCACCCAACTGGTTTCAGTGACCGCCTGGATGAATAGACGAAAAATTGCACAAAACTGCGTAACGTTTCATTCGTTTTTTAATTTTTTACCACCCACTTGTTTTATCTTTCCGCCCACGTAATAAAATTATTTTGGGAGAATACCGATCGAAGCTCGTTTTCTTGAAGTCATGTTTTTCTTATTGTCTTCTTGTAACTTTGTTTTTTTTTTGTTTCTTGAATATCTTTAGATGTCGGAAACCATGGAAGAACCTCCATCAACAACAACTATGAACGTAATGGAAGAGAAAGTAGCTGAACCCGTGATGCCTGTGAATGAAACTCTAAAAGCTCCCGAGGTAGTTTTTGGAATTTCAGTGTTTGTTTATGTTAAGATATGAAAATTTTCACTCTCCATTTTTAAAAAATATGTCTTAATTCTTTAAAAACTGTGTTAAAATACGCTGCACGAAGGACTTCTGTTAGATGAATGAAATTTGGACAGTATATTCAGCTACGGTATTTATTCAATTGATTCAAGTTTCAAGGTTACAACTTATAGGGGGCGCCACCAGTGCCAACCTGTACATGCAAATGAGACATTCCAATGACAGATATAAAGGAGATCAGACCCACGTCTGTGTCACTTCAGACACTTGTGGACGTGTGTGATAGAGTACGTAAAACATGCCTCGAAGGTGACCGCAACGTGAATATGACCAATTAACCCAATTCGAATGAGGACGTGTAGTGGGCCTTCGAGAGGGTGGACTTTCGTTCCGTGTTATTGCAGAACGCATGGGTCGAGACGTTGCCACTGTGTACAACTGGTCCAGGGAAGGCAGAATTACCAGGAGACCAGGATCTGGATGACCCCCGGCCACTGGAGACAGGGTTGACCGGCGCATCTGTAGGATGGCTGTGGCAAATCGGACAGCATCTGCAGCGGACATCCGGGCTGCTGTGACACCCAATGTCACTCCACGCACAATACGGAAACGTCTGCTGGCCAGGAACCTCCACTCCAGGTGCCCTGTGGCATGTTTGCCTCTTACCCCTCGACACCGTGCGGCACGTCTTCAGTGGTGTCAAGCCAGAGCGACTTGGAGGGCAGAATGGAGGTCTGTGGTCTTCACGAATGAAAGTCGTTTCTGTCTGGGTCGGAGTGATGGTCGCACAAGGGTCAGGAGTGGGGAAGTCCTGTTACCGAGCTGTATCCGTCGTCGGCATACTGGCCCCACCTCTGGCGTTAAGGTAAGGGGAGGGATTTCCTATAACAGCAGGACCCCCTGGTGACTGCAAATGTTTACATTCGGATGGTTGTTGAACCCATTGTGCTGCCATTCATGGCTGGTATGCCAGGGGGGGCTGTTCCAACAGGATAACGCTCGACCCCGCACTCCCGCTGCAACCCAATGTGCCCTTCAGGGTGTCCACATCCTACCATTGCCAGCACGATCACCAGATCTGTTACCCATCGAGAACGTTTGGGACATGGTCGGACGCCGTGTCAGGGCTCTTCCACAACCAGCAACAACCATCGCTGATCTGACCATCCAGGTACAACAGGCATGGAATGCCGTACCACAAAATGACATTCGGCATCTCTACGACCAGCGTGGCGACTACAGCGGGTACTAAAGTCCGTGCTTTTCACCATGTACAGGCTGGCGCTGGTGGCGCCCCCTATAAGTTGTAACCTTGAAATTTGAATCAATTGAATAAATACCATAGCTGAATATACTGTCCAAATTTCATTCATCTAGCACAAGTCCTTCGTGGTGTTGGGATTTTTTTTTCCGCCAGTGTAGTTAAGAAGACTTTAATGCTCCCTCACACATGATATTTTCCCCTTTCAATGTTTTAATGTTAGTATTGATGCTTGTTAGTACATTTATTGGGTGTATTGTGTTTTTGTGTGGCTATAGGGAGAAGGCCCAACTTCTCTCTCTGACATCAGCCAAGAAGTGGTCGAAACGATCGACACTTCAGCTTACTCTCGTCCTGAACAAAAAGAACTCCTCATCTTTAATTTAGATTTTGAAGAGATGGCACAGGCAATGTTTGGCCAAATTGATGCAGTTGATGAGCTAATGGCAGGGAATATTGATGAGGGTTTGAAATGCAGTGGTGATTGCATTCCAGATTCGACTCACCTTCCATCGTTTCTAGCTTCGAGCAACACTTTCTCGGTCACTGATAACAATCTTAGTAACTGTATAGCCCATGATTCATTATCAGACAAGGTAAACTAAAGTTTTTTAAAAATGCAAATGGTTTTAAGTAGTTTTATTTTTCAGTGTTGTTGTTTTTTTTTTCTTTTCTTTAATTAATAGGCATGTTAAAATAAAGATTTAACGAGTTTTGCTTTTCTCACGTACATCAGTTGCTATAACGTAAAGGGATTGCTTTTGTGGTAGCACTTTTAAAATTTAGGAAAAAGTTGCGAACACTTATTATCATTGGCTTTTCTATAGAAATAGTCTAATTTTTGTAAAATAAGCGAAATGTGGAATGTTGATAATATTGCATGATATGATGAAGCATGTGCAGTGATAAGTTGCAGGATAATTATTTTAAGTGCTTGAAATTAAAGAAGATAAAATAAAATTGCTTTGTATTTGAAAACTAGTTTAATGTACAGTGCTGGCCAAAATGTTTTGTACCACTTGAAACTAGGTAAATCTAAAAGGTACAGACCTGAAACTATTTGTGTATATTCATTGATCTAAAAGGTGTTGTTTCTGATAGAAATTACGAAATCACACGAGGAATTGCTTTGTTAAACGTTTATTTCTTGAAGTGGTGTTGGACAAAACTTTTTGTACCACTTTGAATTTCTACAAAACAAATGAAATAAAGCACATACAGCGGGGGTGGCCGTGGCCTGGTTGTCTCGTCGGTTGGCTTGCTAATCGATGGAGTTCAGCAACTTCAGGCGCGGCCAGCTGCTGGCTGGGTGACGGCCAGGGCTTGAGGGCCATTGCTGGCGGGACAGCTATTTGGGGCACGGCTGTTGGAGGACCTTAGTCTGACCCATTTGCCAAGTGACCATAGCTGGTTTTCCAGCAGTTGGTGACAGCCACTGGTTTGTTTGTCCGCCAGCAGCTCTTCCATCATGAAACCCCCCCCGTGCTTCGGAGGGCACGTTAAGCCGTCGGTCCCGGCTGCTACTGTCATCTCGTAGCAGTCGTTATTTACTGGGATGGCGCAAAACTCCCTCGTAGGAGTAGGTGCCGCAGATTATCGCGTCGGTTGGCTTGCTAATCGATGGAGATTAGCAAGCCTCTGTACTAGATACTAGAAGCACATACAGCAGAACAAAATCACTGGATTTGACCACTTTTCTTCTCGATTACGTTGAGAAGTCGTCCAGGAATCGACTTGAATAAATCTTTAATGATTGTTTTGGGAAAACGCCTGCTCGTGTCCATGATGGCATTAATCAACTCGTCACGATTGTCATATTGTTTTTCTTGATAAACAGCAAGTTCCAGCAGATGCCAGACGTTTTCAATAATGTTCAAATCAGGGCTTCTGGCCAGCCACTCTAAAACACGGATGTTATTATGTTCAAAATAATTCTTCACAATTTTGGCGGTGTGGATTATGGCGTTTGTCTTGTTGCCAAACGCACTGTTTTCGAGGAAATTCTTTCTTGATCCGCAGGAAAAAGACTGTTTGAAGATCATTAAGATAATCCTCTTTCTTATACTTTCCATTAACAACTTGTATCTTAACATTTCCATGAGATGTTATGGCTCCAAGGACCATGGCGTTTCTTACGTGATGGACCCACCACTTCACCATTCACCATTTCCATGTAGGAGCTCAAATTGTCAGGGCCATCCAGACAAACTCTGTATGGGCAGTCACGTGACACCTGGCAAAGTTAAGTCTCTCCTCTTTATGCTTTGCAGTCAGTGGCATTTGTTTTTCAATGTGCCGATATGTAAATCCATTCTCTGCTAAGAATCTTCGTATTGTCCTTCTCGATATATTTACGCCAGTTATTTTCTTCAAAATTCAACTGTTAACTTCCTCACCACGGGCGATGTTTGCTTTGGCAGTTTGTTTTACTCGGTTTTTATCACTATTACTAAGGGCAGCCGGCCTCCCAACCTTTCTGCCCGTCTTCCGATTCCGATTTTTGATGATATTTATCACAGTTGTTTTGTGCAAACCAGTTAACGTTACAACTTTGCGCAAACTTTTGTGTTCCTTATACAACCTTCGAATTTCTTTCCTTTTTTCCTCTGAATACATGTCTAATCTATTCGTTAGCTTGAAATCAATATTAGCCTGTATAATACTGTATATACATTAAATATAACAGTTTGAACCTGATGAAATTCCCGAAACACCTAGTGGTACACAAACTTTTGACCACACGATTCCTAAGGATTCAACCATGTACTATTAGGGGAGGTTGGGAAGCGCTACTTCCTTATATATTCGTATCCTAATTTGCATATAATGTCTATTTTAACATTTCGTTTAACTAAATTTTATTTAGTTTTAGAGAATCAAGTGGTACAAAATATTTTGGCCAGCAGTGTATAATAATTCCTTGATATTCCTTGGCATCATAAATATAGAGTATATCTTTTCCTTTCCATAAGGAAAAATACATAGAACTTCTTAATAACTGTCGGTATGATCATTTCAGGATGTTTTATAGTTTTTGCTTCTTCAAAATAATGTTGATTACAAATTTTCATACAGGATGGTTATAATTAAAGTGACACCATTTAGACCCTTCTAGCAGCCGTTCTGGTAATCAGATTTTGACGAAACTTGAGGTACATGTTATACAGACCATGGGGAAGAGAGTTTTGCCATAAAAAAATTAGTTCATATTTTGACCACTACGTCAAAATTTGGCACTGGTCATGTTTTAAGAAACTATCTGAGAATTTTTACTCGATCAAGACGTTATGCAAATGAGATGTAAAATTAGAAACGCTTTAAAATGAGAGTGAAATTAAATGTAAAGTCATTCTTCACGATAACTTTAGCTAAAAAGGATCGAGCTTTATTGGTCAAGTTGTTTTACCAGAACTGCAATAATGCTTCTGCTGCTGCACTAAGAGAATATCGACGTTTGAAAAACTTGCGAAATGGGCCTGTGTCCATTAATGGCTTAAAAATGATGATTAAGAAATTTGAAGAAACTGGTGAGTTGGGTGTGCTAGACGCCGTGTACGACCTTGACGGAATATGTGATTTGCATGACTCGTCCACTATTCATGGGGATTAGCTTTGTATACACTTGTTGCTGTTATTTGGGACATTTCGTGCTGAAACATGGCTTCCAAAATCACAGCTTTTTGAGAAGGGTATATAATTGGCCTTTCCGACGCTAACTTCAGTCTTTCGTGTATTGTGGAATTATGCAAACGAAATGGTATTGTGGTATCGAAAGCTACTGTGGGTCGAATAATCAAAAAGAACAAATTGCTACCATCTAATGAATGTGGACGAGCAGAGAAGCAGACCAGAAACAAGCCCCAGCCGACACACCCAGCTCAGGTGGTGCGAGAAATCCGGTCTGAAGTGCTGAAAGAAAATCCCCCCCACACAGAGTAGTCTAGCCCAAAGCAAAGGTATTTCACAGGCAACAGTCTCCAGAATATTTCATGACAATCTTGGGCTGGAGCGACGTCATAAAGCGCGTGGTTACAGACTGTCGGCCAGGCACGTGCAGGGACGATTCACCAACGCCAGAAAACTGTATGAAAACCATCTTGCAGGTGACCGATGGAAGTGGGTTGTCTCGTTGGATAAAGCTTGGGTGTACCTCGATGACACCAACAAACCCAGGGCAATTTATTATCGCGAAAGACGGGGCAAGGCCAGGTCCGATTTTGTTCGAAGCTGCAAGGAAAAGTTTTCAAAGGGCTTCATGGTGGTTGCCGGATATTGCTCACGATTCGTCGAGTTCCTGGAAACTGTAAAATTAGTGCAGCTTACTTCCAGAGTAATGTAATGGACCACATATATCGGTAGGGTATCCCACGTCTGTACCCTGGTGAACAATCAAAAGTTTGGATCCACATGGACAAGGCATCAAGCCACGCTACCAAGTCATCTGTGGCCTACTACAGGAAGACGGAACAGGAGACGGGCATATGAGTTATTCCCTTCTCTCATGCGCCTGTGAAATCTCCTGACGCATCATCAATGGATTTCTGTGGTTTTGGTCTCCTGAAACGACGGCTCGGAAGTCGCCGACCAAGAACCGTTGATGGGCTATGGAAAGTGTGTCAGCAGGTGTGGAACTAACTTCCCATGGAGTCCCTCAAACTCGGCCTACTTCAGTGGAAATTACGGTGCCGGGCGATAGTCCAACAACGTGGCTCTCACATCGAACACAACCGATGGTGGTGCCATGGTATTACACCATCGTAACAGAAGTGCAAACTCGTCTCATTTTATCTGAATCAACCCTCCGTAGATGTGAACGATTTATTGTTTTTTTTGAATAAATAATAACAAAGGCTTTATTTTTGAAAGGGGTGTTAGATGGAAAGAACTACCGTATTTTAGAGAGTATACCCCACAGGTTATACACTTTTATACATCTGCTGAAGGGGTGCGGGTTTTACAATTTTTTTTTTTTTTTTTTACTTGAATGACTTGCTGAACCACACACTCTAATATTTCTGCAAATTATGATGGCAACAGCTTAAATAAATGAAGTAATTAACTCAATTTCAAAAAAATTTTATTAGTAGTACAAAAAATTCTTGTAATTTACTACACGAATTTGATTTTTTAGTTTAAATGTGATATTGTTTTGTAAATTTTTATACTTCCAGTATAATTTTTATGAACTTTAATTGAGTTTAGTGTTTGGAATAATTAATTATACTTATTAATCTTTTGTTGTAAATAATAATATCTCGAAGTTTTTGAGTCCTATATATTGGATACCCCACGGGGCATACAGGGGTGCGGGTTATACAAGGGTTCAGGGTATATTCGTGGAAAATTTGGTAAATGCCTTTTTTCACATTGAAGAAACAAAGGATTCTAAGACAGGGTTCGCGCTAGGACAAAGTATCTACACTACTGTTTATAAAAATCGCAACACCCTGATGGAATGGTCTAATCCATATGCAATTTGCAATATTTGCATACAATGGGTCAGAGTATAAATGATTAGATTTTCAGAGTAATTGCTTGAAAGAACACCATGCCTCGACGACGACGAAGGGTACCATATCAACAGCTGACAGACTTTGAAAGAGGACGCATAATTGGTCTGCGTGAAGCGGGATGGTCGTATCGTGACATTGCTGCTCGTGTAGGACGTAATGCAACGACAATTATGCGTGCATGGAGGCAGTGGAGCGAAGAGAACAGGGCACACCGAAGACCAGGCTCGGGAAGACCCAGCACGACGACACCGCGAGATGACAGACACCTCTATCGCACGTGTGTAGCAGATCGTACACCCACTTCCACAGTGTTAGCACAACAGTGGGGTGCTACAGTAGGCAGGACAATGTCTGCTAGCACTGTACGACGCCGTTTGATTTCCAGAGGATTGATGGCACGAGTACCATTGTTGTGGATTCCTTTGACTCAAAACCACCGGCGCCTCAGGTTGCAATGGGCCCATCAACACCAACAGTGGCAAGCTGAATGGCAACAAGTTGTGTTTTCGGATGAGTCAAGGTTTAACTTGCAGCACCATGACGGCAGGATACGAGTCCAGAATGCATCCTGCAGCGTCGTTTAGGACAAACGCCAGGGGTGATGGTGTGGGATGCAATCGGTTACCATGGCCGTTCCCGTCTGATCAGAATCCATGGCAATCTGAACAGTGACCGCTGCATCAGGGAAGTTGTGCAACCCGAGGTCATCCCCTTCCTTCAGAACCTTCCAGGCGCTGTATTCCAACAGGACAATGCCCGACCGCACGTGGCCAGAAATGTCCTCGCCTTTTTCCAAGCACATCAGACGCCCTTGTTCCCCTGGCCTGCAAGTTCACCAGACATGTCCCCAATCGAACATGTGTGGGACAGGGTTGCTCATCGATTGGCTCGTCAGACTCCTGCAGCAGCAACTGTGGATGAACTGTATACCCGTGTAGACAGAGCATGGCAGGACATTCCCCAGGCCCTTATTCAGAGCTTGTTTGACTCAATGCCACGACGTTTAGAGGCTGTAATTGCATCCCACGGTGGTTTCACCCGATACTAATGTGACAATAAAACGCATTGTATTGACCTGAAAATCTAATGGTTTCTTTTCTGACCCATGATATGCAAATGCTCCAAATTTAATGCAGATTGGGCTATTCCATCAGGGTGTTGCGATTTTTATAAACAGTAGTGTAGATAAGGCCACATCTATGCTTTATCCCCCTACAAGAAAATTTTTTTTTGCTTTATTTAGAAAAGATTTCTCCCTAAATTTTGGTTATTTTCAAATACGAAATTATTACATTTGTAATTTTTTAAAAAAGGATTAAAACCAAGTTTTTCAAATAGAAAATATTATTACACATTTTAATGTATTGTTTAAAAAAAAAAAAAACATTACTTTTAATCGATCAAAAAAATTACTAATCAAAAGCAATTATATTCAAGATCACAAATTTAAAATTTTAAAGCAGTATATCAGTTATTGAATTTTTAAAAAAATATTTTCTATCCCCCTCAAGAAAATAGCTGGCTGGGAAAAGGTTAAAGAAGATTGGGTATTTTTGTTTTCCTCATGTCTGGTTTTCGTGTTGTTGTAGGTGCAAACACAATACATTAGACACATGATTGCTGGCCACATATCTTCTAATCAAAGTTATTCATTTTATTAATGAAATGGCTACTCCATGTAAATTGATATGTGGAAGTTGACACACATTTTCATTGCACCTCTTATCTTTGTTTAAATGTTACAAAGCTGATGATGAAATTAAAGAAGAGGTTAATAAGTCCTATCCCTTATTTTCCATTCAATATGCTAGCTCCATAGCTCATTTTTATTGATTGAAATGTATTACTTATCTATTCTGTGTTTACCTGTTTATGCTGTAATGAATGATTAGAGTTAATACAGGGTTTTCTGTAGCTTTATAGTGAGTATCACAAAAAAGCACTGGCCAAAGATATACAAGGTGTTCCAACGGTACACGGCTAAAATGAAAAACTGAGTAGAGGACCTCAATACCTATGTGAATCATCCCAATATATGTTATCTGAAATGTTATTGTTATGGAGATATTAATGTTTTTGTGATTTTGTCAGTAATCCCTACCTTCTTCTGTTAAAATGTGTGCTTATGGGAATGTATGTCATTTTCAGGAATTTGGTTACTGGAATTGTATTCTTTGGAGAATGTAGTATCAAATTACATAAAATGGACGAATTACATGCATAAAATTTTTTCGGAAATCAAGGTAAAAATAGGAGGTTTTGAGTTGTCATATAGCAAGGGACTGTTATGCATGTAACACATTTTAACGGAATAAGGTAGGGGTACAAAGAAGAAGCTGGGATGAAGATCAGTGTGGCTAAAACCGAGGTTCTGGTCCTTTCAAGACAGCCTGCTCAGTGCGCTCTCCATGTTAGTGGAGCCTCATTGAGACAGGTGGAGAAATTCAAGTATCTCGGGATTGCATTCACGAGTGATGGACGGCAGGAGAAGGAATTGGATGCTCGGATCGGTGCAGCAAGCTGTGTCAGACGTGAACTGTGGCGATCCGTGGTAACGAAACGAGAGCTGGGTAACAAAGCCAAGCTCTCCGTCTTCAAATCTATCTTTGTCCCCATTCTCAGCTATGGTCATGAGGCTTTGGTAATGACCGAAAGAGTGCGATTGCGGATACAAGCGGCTGAAATGAGATTTCTGAGATTGGTGGCAGGTGTTACCCTACTAGATAGTGTACAGCTGCATAATAAGGGAATCTTTAGGTGTTGAGCCGCTACTTCTCCGCATCGAGAGATCTCAGTTGCGCTGGTATGGTCACGTGATACGGATGCCGCAAACTAGTCTTCCTAGGCAGTTGTTATTTTCCAAGCCGGTGGGTAAGAGACCAAGGGGTCGGTGGATACCAGGTGGCTAGACTACATGGAGAATCTGGGTTCGAGTCGCTTGGATATTACCAGGGAGGACATGCGCCTGATGGCGGAAGATCGCGATCGCTGGAGATCCTCCATAGGGCTGCTGCCCCCACGACCCTAACGGATAAGCGTGTTTGAAAAGTAAGTAAGTAAGTAAATATACTCAACAATCACTATCTGCAAAACAGTGAATAAAAACTTAAAGAATAGAAAAAATAAAATAATTAATTACAAATAAAATTATATCTATTTTTTCATAAAAAATCTGAGTTTTCCCAAACAGCAACAGTTCGGATAACATACGTGGGGGATTCACCTAGGTATTGAGGTACTCTGCTCAGTTTTTCATTTTGGACTTGTACCGTTGGGATACCCTGTATTTACACATTTGTTAATATATACTCTTCTTAATCTACGAGGGTTGTACCAAAAGTAAGGTTCCCATATTTTTTACAAGTAGAAAACATTGTTTATTGTTATTAATTTATACATCGTTGAAAAGCTTACACTGTTGTCTATTTTTCAACATAGTCTCCATTTTTTTCGACACACTTTTGAAGACTGTGCTCCAGCTTTTGTATTCCTAAGTCGAAGAAGTCTCCTGCCAATCCGTTGAGGAAGCGTGTGCCGTGGGAACCTTCAGGAATGCGTTCAACAAGTTCACGGACAGTGACCCTCCGATCTTTCAGCAGCTCACTGTTGATCTTCTGGGCAATCGAATCCGAAACCGGCGGTCTTCCACTCCGTTCTTCATCGTGAACTTCCGTGCGACCCTCAGCAAAAGCCCTGCACCATTTTGGGATGTGCTGAACGGACATGCACTTTTCACCATAAACCTCAGTCAGTTGCCGATGAATCTCCATGGGCGGTAACTTCCTTGTGTGGAGAAACCGGATTACTGCTCGAACCTCGCACTTGGCGGGAGCGGCAATCAACACTTCTATCTCTGACGCCTGCCAAGCGAACACTGAGCGCCGTAGCGAATCGCTCGAGAGTGCGGGAACCACTGCGCACGCCACTGTTGTCGGATTTAGCCTAGCACCTTCTCTCGAGGCTGTAGCTCATTGGGAACCTTACTTTTGGTACAACCCTTGTAGGTCTACTATAAGTAGTACTGTGTGCGATGCTCATATATTTATGATGAGAAAATGGTTACTGACAAAATTAACAAGTTCACTCGCCTACACCAATTTTTGGTCACATCTTCAGAGTGTCCTGATTTTTCAAATTGGAAATATGATCAGCCAAGAGTTAGGTTAGGTATTGTCTGCCTCTTTCTTATACACCAAAGGTACTCAAATACTATTGTCTGCCTTCTGTTCACTTTATGTGGCTCCAGATAGATATCTTTGTGATTTAGATAAGATATGCAAAAAACTAAGCATGTTGCTACTTATTAACCGCAATGCTTTGAATTTCAGTTTGGAATACTACGCTTACAAGCTTTGTTTAATTGATTTTTATTATAATAAATTTTTAAGAATCTTCTTTAGGTTTTTCTCCAAATAACATCATGGAATTATTTTTATAGGCCAATTCCGAAAATAAGAAACAAGATAAAAAGAAAGAGAAGTCAGAAACCAACAAAAAATCTAAAGAGGACAAAAACATTGGTAATTTTTTTTTTTTTTTTTTTAAGATTTATTTGCAATTCATTTTACGAGGTAGTGTTCGAAAATTTCTGGACTGGATGTACAGAAAGGTTTATTGTTATCATACATCGATTTAGGCTTAGTGTCCCGTGGGACTGAATGCATCTGTTCCAGTGCGTTTTGCCAGTCTTGGAACACATTCTTGAAGTCGTTTTCCATGAAGCTGTCGAGAACCTTCTACGCTTCTTCTTGAATGATGTCCACGTTGTCAACTTCATTTTCGGAAACAAGGCAAAGTCACAGGGGGCCAGGTTGGGTGAGTAGGGAGATTGGGTACGGTTGCCATGGTGTTGTTTGCCAAGAAATCAGTGGTCTTTGCGGTGCATTTGCAGGTCTTCGGTGAGAATTGCTTGGCAGTAGGCGTAACGAATTTCTACCATTTCATGCAACAATCCTCTGAAATCAGTTCGGCACATTCTCATCCAATTTGTAACATTCTCAGTTCGGTGTTGTGCTGGTTCGTGGCCATCCCGAACACTTGCCATCTTCCACTGAGGTTTTGACCACCCATGAACCGAGAATGCCATTCAAAACACTGCCAGCATCATCCCATAGCACCACATTTAATTGTGACTTTCCATGTCAGTTTTGGGTGTTACATATGTTTGACGGGAACGGGGAACGAAATGGGGTTTTCGCGAGCGATGCAAATTAGAACGCAATTGTTCTTATCCCGTTATTTCTTTTGTTCATATTGGGTAAGTGAGGGAGTTGTTTCATCGTGTGGTTGGAGTGTTGCCTCGTTCGTTTTGTTGCGCAAAATTGTTGCCGTGGTCGCCTACAACTCAGAAATGCCGTTAGCTTATTATATTGGAATTACGTTAATTACTTTGTGTTAATGTTAGTAAGTTTTCTACTTGATGCAAAAAGCGTACGAGTGTGGCAGAGAAGCCAACATCCCGCGATGGATTAATGGTGGACTTTTGTTCGAATTTGCTGAGGTGTATCGAGCCGTCAGCGCATTTGGACTGTTTTCACTGTCGAGCCTTACTGATGTTGAGGAAACGTTATCCGGTAATGTAATCAGAGCCATATAGATGACAACGAAGTTCGTAAGTGACAATTTTAATTGCGTTCTCCCTGCGCCATCGAGAGCTTCAGTGTACCTCACCCTCCCCCCTCCCGGTATCTTACGAACTCTCTTGCGCCAGTCATTTGATGTGTCATCTCTTCATGCCGAAAGTATATTCATGCAACTTTTTAGATAAGTGTAGTGAACAAATGAGCGATATTCCGATAGTTCTGCTCAGCAATATAGGAATTTTTGTGTGAATCACCGTGCGCCCCGTGGTTGTTTTACCTTGCATGTAAACATGTCAGCCCACTTATGCTGCCCATTTCTGCGGAATATTATGTGCTAAGAAGAAACGCTGTAGTTAATTATAAGAGTATTGATTGGGACGGTTCAGATAAGTCGGCCTAAGAGTTTATAGATTGACCTGAAACGTGTAGTACTGGCAATGGAGTCCTATGAGATCGACGCTCGCGAGTGATGAGTAAGTGCCTGGCCCCAAGGGAAAATCGCTCATTTTACCACTGAAAAGGTGGGGTTACCGTGCTCCCCCCTCTAGTATGACTGAAAGAAGCACACTGCACTGTTGTGCGTTTTGCTAAGAATATTTTGTGCGGCAGTTGCAACGTTTCCCTCCCGATGGTCATTGGCCACTCTATCCAGACCTGTGGAAATTACACTGCCGTTGTCTCAGTATTGTTTGGTCCTGCGCTATTGGCTGATAACGACATGTTGGAACAAGCGTCCATGGTTGTAGTAGTGTAAGGTATTAATTTAAGGGTGACTTAGTGAGTTTAAAAGATGTCATGTTTTACAATTAATCCAGGTTCCGCACCCCTGACAGACATTCCCCATCATTGTTGTTCGGTGTTTGTATAGTCCAACACTGAGGGTAGGGGGTGGCTCGTCACATAATCAACATTTCCAGAGTATCCGTGGCAGATTTACCCAATTTCACACAAAATTTCATGCAAACATGCTGCTCATGTTTTTGAAAGCGCAGATAGCTTCTAACACTTTAGCATGCATTGCCGGTGAATGAACTCATCATCCTGCCACTTGACACATCCACTAGTGTCATATCGTATGCGAATAACTACATCTAACGGCAAAAGCGCATACTTATTTCCTACACAATGACACCAGTCCGGGAATTTTCGGATACCATCTCGTATTTAAAAACAGTGAGTTTGTTGCTCTATTATAAATAATCTTGTATTTTTTTTTTCTGGTTTAATCGAACAGAGCATGTATTGAAAAGTTTAAACCATTTAAAAACTTCCGAAGAAAAGTTAAACGCATTAGGGAAGAAATTTTTTGAAATATCCGAGGAACACAAAACTCTCCAACATTCGTTTAAAGCAATCGAACGGAAGAATGTCCAAGTAAAGTAGCTTTTTATTTTTATAGGTTGATTTAAATGCCAAATCTATCCACCAGATGGCATCCGCTACGGTTTATGAATTTTGTTCTAGTTTATTTACAAAAGTTAAAGACTTGAAAGAAAAGCTTCAGTTAATAGGAGCGAAAACTGGTGGAAATAAACAAGTATTGACTAACAGTGAGAAATTTTATAATGAATTAGGATTTACGAAAGTGACGATGCTAAATACAGGGTGTTTCAAGATTATGTTCAATAAATTTAGTGACATATTCTTCAGGTCAAAAGAAGATGAAAATGTTCTATAGCACTTTGTCTGGAAACGATTTATTTACGCAATACAGGCAACTAAACCCGTGGCTCCAAATTACAGGAATTGTTCAAAGTGCCCGCCACCAGCTCGCACGCACGCTTCGGCTCGTTGCACGAGCGACCGTCTGATGTCGTGGAAGAGTTCGTCGCCAGCATTACGAACGGTTTGGCATGGATTTTCAATTCATTGTTGCAGATCCATAATGTTAGGAGCTTCTGTGCTGTAGACGATCGTTTTCACATGACCCCACAGAAAAAAGTCCAAGGGATTAAGGTCTGGTGATCTTGCAGGCCAGGCTACCGGTCCACCTCGACCTATCCACCGATTTTTGTATGCATCATTAAGGTGTGCTCGCACAACATGGCTGAAATGTGCTGGAGCGCCATCATGCATGAACCACATGTTGGATCTTATCAAAAGAGGAACATCTTCCAGTAATTCTGGCAATGCATTCTGCAGAAACAAAAGATACGTTCGCCCAGTCAATCGTGGCGGGAACACATAAGGGCGAATTAAATTATTTCCAACAATTCCACACCGAATGTTCACGGAGAAACGCTCTCGATGCGCTCGAGCTCTGGTAACGTGCGGGTTAGCATCTGCCCAATGGTGCTGGTTGTGAAAATTTACGATTCCTGTCCGGGTGAAGGTTGCTTCGTCCGTGAAAAGTATCTGGCTGAGACAACTAGGGTCTGCAGCATGACGACGTTGTATCCATTGGCAAAATCGTTGTCTGTGTGGATAGTCTGTTGGGTTCAGTGCCTGAACCAGTTGCAGGTGGTATGGATGCAAAAGCTGACGGTGAAGAATGCGCCAAACAGATGAGTGCGGAATGTGTACCGTGGAAGAAATACGATGGGTGCTTGTCTGTGGTTCATCATGTATGATGTCAATTATCACATCCTCCTCATCCGGAGAATGTGCTACAGGCCGCCATTGTCCTGTTTGACGGCCAAAGGAACCACGCTCCATCAAATGTCTGTCGACAGATACAAATGTTCGGTTATTTGGCAAACGTCTATTTGGTAAGTGTTCTTGGCAGAATCTTCTTGCTTCCACAGCATTTCTGTCCGCAAGACCATACATTAGGTGCATGTCTGTGTATTCTGCATTGGAATACGTGTACATGACTTTTTTTTTTACGTAAATCGTAATGCGTATGTCAAAGCACGCAAACGTTTTGAAATTGATATTCCTAGTGGATGTACAGTAATGGAAACAACCGTACACAACTAATGGAACAACCCTAAAGTAGGTTTAAATGGAACAAACCACTCAACCTAGTGTTGGGTCGAAACGCTGGAACTGCTAAAATATCGTCCGCTAACTACCGTGCTTCCCTACTCTATCATATTGGATTACTCGCAAACAAATCGTTTCCAGACAAAGTGCTATAGAACATTTTCGTCTTCTTTTGACCTGAAGAATATGTCACTAAATTTATTGTACATAATTTTGAAACACCCTGTATTGGGCTAGGCTACGACATCTCATTTAACCTCACTGGATTTTTCGATCTGTAGGAAATCCATGAAACTTGATATTTTTGTTTTTAACATTGTTGTTCGAACAGTATTCTTAACATTTCCGAGCTTTTCTCCTCATTTCGACCATAGCGTCATAGCCTCAGATTCATAAAGCGTAAGCGCTGCCATCTATACTTAAATCAACCTATTTGTCGTAGCGGCTTATGAAGTGGAGGTATTCATTTTAATGGATTTGCCTCTCTTTGAACAGTTGCAGAAGGAGAAAGAGCAGTTGCAGGCTGAGCATGGAAAAGCTATTCTAACCCGAACACGTCTAGAGAGCCTGTGTCGAGAACTGCAGAGGCAGAATAAAGCTGTGAAGGTAATATAAGAGAAGCGGTAATTTTCCTTTGCGGATCCTAAAAAATTGCTATATCCTGTCTTGGTTTATGCATTGAAAGGATGAAAGTCTAATGCGAGTGCGAGAGGAAGAAGAAAAACGAAAAGAAGTGTCGGCCAAGTTTCAAGTAAGTTCGAGAGTTTTGTTTAAAATTTGAAATAAATTTCTTTAAAGTTGTCAAATCAATTGTGTAATTGTGTTTTAGACGACCTTTAACGAAGTGACCAACATGATGCAGGATAGCAATCAAAAGAGTAGCAAACTTAGGGAGGAGAATATGGAACTTGCTCAGAAGTTAAAAACGTTGATTGAGCAGTATGAACTAAGAGAACAGGTAAATTTGAATAACGATGTGGACTATTTTTCGCAGTTAAGAAGTTCGGATTAAAAAACTATTTTTTTTTTTTTTTTTTGTGTTTTCAGCAAGTTGATAAGATCATCAAGCATAAAGAACTGGAAATTCAGTTTTCTGAAGCAAAATTGGCAAAAGCAAATATGCTTCTTGGTGAGGAGAGAGAGAAGCTTTTACAAGAAAAGCATAAGGTATGTTGATTGTCTGCGCATATTGATACACAGAAGCAGTTTTGTCATATTGAAAAATTTTATGAAAGTGCAGAGTTCCCCCACCCCCTCAATTAGCAAGATGAAACTCTTGTTAGCCTTAAATACGAGGCGCATCCAGAAAGTGAACTGTGGTGATCCGTGGTAACGAAACGCGAGCTGGGTAACAAAGCCAAGCTCTCCGTCTTCAAATATTTGTCCCCATTCTCACCTATGGTCATGAGGCTTGGGTAATGACCGAAAGAGTGCGATCGCGGGTACAAGCGGCCGAAATGAGATTTCTGAGAGGTGTGGCAGGTGTTACCCTACTAGATAGAGTGTACAGCAGCACAATAAGGGAATCTTTAGGTGTCGAGCCGCTACTTCTCTGCATTGAGAGATCTCAGTTGCGCTGGTATGGCCACGTGATACGGATGCTGCAAACTAGTCTTCCTAGGCAGTTATTTTCTAAGCTGGTGGGTAAGAGACCAAGGGGTCGGCCGAGAATCTGGGTTCGAGTCGCTTGGATATTACCAGGGAGGACATGCGCCTGATGGCGGAAAATCGCTATCGCTGGAGATCCTCCATAGGGCTGCTGCCCCCCGCGATCCTAACGGATAAGCGGGTTTGAAAAGTAAGTAAGTAAGTATCCAGAAAGTAAGTTTCCTGATGTTTTCCCCTTTAAAGTAAACATAATTAGCCGTGTCAGTTGCGCATGCGTAACAGATCTATGACGTATCAAGCATATGCCAGCCGGACAGGTCCCGCCTCGTGCCAGTAGCGTGGTAGCAATGGTCCGAAATGGTCCCGCCGCCTGCGAGTTCGGTCGGCGATAAAGTTCTTGAATGCACAAAGCATTGCGCCAATTGAAATTCATCGTCAGCTCTGTCAGGGCTATGGGCCGAACATCATGAGTAAGCAGATGGTGCGTCGCTGGTGTAGGCAGTTTTCCGAAGGTCGTCAAAGTGTCCATTATGAAGAGCGCAGTGGGCGACCATCCCTCATCAATGATGATCTTGTTGAGCTTGTGTGGCAGCGCGTGATGGAGAAATTCCTGGTGAGCGTTTTGGCAACGACGAAGAGCTGAAGACGTCTGTCACATGCTGGTTCCATTCACAGGCGGCCGAGTTCTACGACAGGGAGATAGAAAAGTTGATCCCACGATATGACAAGCGTCTCAGTTCTGGTGGTGGCTATGTTGAAAAATAGCTGAAACATTGCTGTACTTGTTGCCAATAAATATGTTCCTGTAAGTGGGAGTTCTTTTGTTTTTTTAAAATAGGGAAACTTACTTTCCAGATGCGCCTCGTACTTAAACACGATGGGACCCCTCGCACTAAACTATTAACACCAACTTCTGCGCTTAATACACACCGAGCAGTGCTCTATATAATGACACGCTGGCACTCCCATGTACTCCGTCAGTGGCTAACATGCACCACATAATGTTTTTGATTGCGAACAGGGCAGGAGATTACTCCCAGGATTGGGGAGCCATAGCCACAGCGTTGCTATGTTGATCCTATGTTGCTAGGGTTATTTTTTTGGCATCAGTTTTTGATCAGTGCAGTATGATGATAGTATCGTCAACATAACAACTTTCTGATGGTTGGATAGGAGAGATCCTCGATCTGCGGGCCAGGTTCCCGTCTCCCATTGGGCTTTCAACCGTGACAACTTGGTTGTCTTTAAGACACCTTGAAACAGCTTGGCTGTCCGTGGTGTCTGCGATTGCCCAATTGGTAGAGGCATCGGCCATGATAGTCGAGGTTCCTGGTTCGAATCCGGGTCGCAGAATTTTTCCTTCCATTTTTCAATTGAAAAATCATGAAATTCTTTGGCCTCTATACCCTGTGAAACGCCCGATAAATACACATAGACCTTTTGGTCTCCTCTAACGCCCACACCCAAAACTCCGACACCATTGGGCCAATCAAAACCAAACTAAATAGTGAAGGTGGACATTCCCGTAGTAAGCTACATTCCGAATTTCAACTTTCGACTTCGAAAAAATGCAGAAATTATGAAGAAGATGGATGGATGGGCAGACGGACATTGTAAAACCCATTCTTCTGCTACTTAAAAATGCACTTTGTAGGCAGTAAATGCAAAATGTAGAGAATTTAGGGATATGATTCCATTGTAAAATGGATCGAAATCATTGCCACATACAACCAGGTTATTGCTGAACTTATACAGGGTTGGGACACATTAATATGACCATCTGCTAGAATCCGCGACATCCACCTTTAGCGGCAAGCACAGCAGCTAGGCGACGTGAAAGAGAGTCAATGAGTCCTCGGAAGGTGGTTGTAGGTATCTGGGACCATTCGGCGATCAATGCGTCCCGTAATTCCATCACCGTACGTGGTGGAGGGTCCAGCTTGCGGACATGGCGATCGAGATGGTCCCACATATGTTCAGTGAGGTTGAGGTCCGGGGAGTTTGGTGGCTATGTGAGTAGCTTTAATTCATCCTTGTGCTCCTCGAACCAGTCGTGGACAATTTTGGCAATATGGCAGGTAGCATTGTCCTGTTGAAAGGTGCCATCACCTTGAGGAAACACTGTCGATATGAAGGGGTCTAGCAGTATCAGTGGACTCGGACCATACCACGCAAACAGTTACACATCCCCCACAGGCCTGTCGTCTGCCAACGATGGTGTCGGGATGCCTGTTCTCAGATGCTTCCCGGCGAATTCTCCATTGTCCATCCACTCTGTTACCAGAAATCGTGACTCGACAGAGAAAGCAACCCTTTGCCACTCGACCGATGTCCAATGGCGATAGTCCATTGCGAATTGGAGGCATTTTTGGCGATGCATAGGCATCAACATGGGTGCTGTTACCATACGCCTGCTTCGGAGCCCCAACCTCAAGAGGGATCGTTGCACTGTCTCGTTGCTGACACGCCTAGTGGCCCCACTGTTCATTTGCTGTTTCAGTTGCTCAACAGTGGCAGGTCGATGGTCTTGGCCAGGCGTCGTAACCAACGCTCGCCTCTAGGATCAATGGCCCGTGGGGCCCCACAGTTACCTCTTCGGTTGCTCAAAACTGTCTGGTTCGTCCAGTCGTGGTACACCTTCACAACGGCAGCCCTAGAGCAGTTCACAAAGGTGGCCGTTTCTGAAATGCTGCCTCCCTTGGCCCGATAGCCAATGATCATCCCCTTTTGGAGGTCCGACAGGTCACTTGCTCTGCCCATGACGGCGACAATTGCTGTGTTAACGGATGCTGCTACACATCTGCTGTTGTCAGCTTTTAGTGATATACAGTGATTTTTCATCTGCCTATCATGGGACGTTCCAACATTTCAAGGAGAGGTGGTCATACTAATGTGTCCCAACCCTGTGTTTTTCAATATTAATGTTAAAATATTATAAAAGAATGATTTATTAAACCCAGTAGCACACTAAAACTTGTTTCTTGCCTTTCTTCAACAGTTATTACAAGATTTAACAGAATATCAACAACGTTGTCACGAGTTAACAGCAAACGAAGTTCAATTAAGAACCCAACTCAGTTTGTATACAGATAAGTATGATGAATTTCAAGGTACCCTAAACAAGAGCAACGAAGTTTTTACTCATTTCAAGAAAGAAATGGACAAGGTAGATTCGTATAATAAGAACGTAGCTTAGGATGACAATCGTGATGGGAATTGATTATTTTGAATTGTTTTGCAGATGTCAAAGAAAATAAAGAAACTACAAAACGAAACTGGAACGTGGCGGACGCGATGGGAAAATAGCAATAAGGCCCTCTTAGAAATGGTTGCAGAGGTAAAGGCGTAGTTTTTAGGCATATTGTTTTGCATTACGTTATTTGAACTCGTGGTTGATGTATTAATCGTAAGCTGCTCTAGCTAATGCAAGACTCCAACTAACTTGGTGACTACGGGGTCAAGTGATATGAATTTGTAGATGTGCTAATTCTTTGATGTTGATCATTTTTAATCGAGTTGTTACCGAGTTATAAACGACGATGTTACAGGATGTACAACCTGTGACAATAAAGTTTGGTGAATGACGACAAATTGCCAACTGTTGTAAGAGTGCACCATCGTCGTATCCTGCCCCAGACAGGTCGAGACATGTTTAAACAAATTTGAGAGAATAAGCGCTGCAAGTGTGTTTGTGTTTAAACAGGACATTGAAGAGAGAAGGCGTAGTACGCGTGGTCGAAACCCAAAATGGATCAGCGAACGAAAGAGACTCATAAAATGATGACAACAGTTTACAAAGAAAATGCTATCACTTTGAAGTGTGTTTATGAGTGGTTTAAATGGTTCCGAGGAGGCCAGAACAGCGTAGAAGACGCCCCCCCGAAGTGGCCAGACATCCAACGTAATGTTACGACCCAACTGAAGGCTATCCTTAAAATCGACTACGCCAGGAGTTTCCATGACTTGTACACGTGTTCTCAGAAGTGCATTACCATCGACGGGGATTACTTTGAAGGATAGTAACTGCTGTTTCATGTAAGCGAGCAATCAACTCTCAATATGCCATCATTCACCGAACTTTGTTGTCACAGGTTGTACATTGGCCACATCATCACTGGTCATTTCCATCATGATCAGCAATGCATGCATGGCAATGCCTCAACAAGGACTGGCCAAGCTGCTTGAAGATGTGTCCTGTAGAACAGCTACACCAGTGTTACTAATACTCTATTCCAGATCGTTGATGTCATTAACCGGAGTAGCATACACCACACTTTTCATGTATCCCCACAGATAAAAGTCCAGTGCATTAAGGTCTGGAGACCGGGCAGGCTAATGCACTGGACCTCGAGGTCTGATCCATCGTCATGGGAAGATGTCATTCAAAAGTACTCCTGTACACTTTATGCTGATTACGTGAATGAAAACAAACGATGTCGGTGTACACTCAGTTAGCAAAACTCATGGGATAGTTACTTAATATCTGGTCGGGCCACCTCTGGCCCTGTAGAGTGCAGCAATACGGCATGGTAGTGAGTCTGCAAGTCCCTGGTACACTTCTGGAGGCAGTTGACACCAGATAGTCTGCAGAGCCGAAGATAGTTGCTGCCCGTTCGTGGGCGGATGATCCAGTGCCTGGAGCCTGACTTCGACAGCATCCCAGATATGCTCTATGGGATTCATGTCAGGGCTCCGGGCTGGCCAGCTCAGTCGTTGGACCTCTCCTGCATGCTCCTCGAACCATTCGCAACGACATTGTCATCTTGAAAGACTGCTACGTCCTCAGGGTGTTGAAATGTCAAAAACTGGTGCAGATGGTCTCCGATGAGTTGACTATACCGTGGACCATTCAACGTTTGGTCCAGGATAACCAGAGGGCCCATTCCAAACCAGGAAAATGCACCCCAGACCATCACTGACGCCCCACCACCCTGCACCACCACCTGTTGGCATGCAGGATCCATCGTTTCGTGAGGTCTGCGCCACACATGGTGCCTCCCATCAGCGTGATACAGTTGATATCGTGACTCATCTGACCATATGACGTTACGCCACTGTTGCAGAGTCCAGCCAAGATGATTGGTGGCAAATGCACGCCGGAGTGTCCGATGACGCTAGGTAAGCATTGGCACCCGTGTAGGGCGACTGCTGCCAAACCCGAGGGCATGCAGATTCCGACGGATTGTCCACCGAGAGACGTTTCTAGTGCGTCTAGTATTGGACTGGTCTGTGATTTGCTGCACTGTTGCGCTCCTGTCTCTCTGAATCATTCGTCCCAGGTGTCGCCGGTCACGATCATTCAGGGCAGCTGGATGCCCTGTATGGTGCCTGTTGTGGACTGTGATGCCTTCATCCAGCCATTCCCGATACACCCTGGAGACAGTTGAGCGGGGAAAGCCAAATTCCTGCACCATTGCCGAAATGGAACATCCCATGCGTCGGGCACCTACTATCATAACCCGTTCAAAAGACGTCAACTCGCGAAGATGTGCCATTTCTGATTAATCACTTATCCAAGCTCTTCCCACAACGTCTAATGGTCCATTCCCAGAATCCGTTACCCCTGTGAATTTGTGAGCCATGCCCATCAATTAATGTGCTTGCTAACTCAGTGTATATACGCTCGTTACAAATGAATACAGGATGTCCCAAAAGGTTGTTTACAAACTTTACGTGCTGGTCTGCAGACCATGACGAACAAGTTGTGTCCAAAAATCAAACCATGGGGTGCTACAGTAGCGTGAGCAACACGTGAAAACGTTAATATGACTTGATTAACAAAAACAACTTAAAAATTTTGACGACAAGGTCGATGGCACGTTACGGGTGTCTCATATACCAGGGACTTCATGTATCCCCACAGGGGATCTCGTTTTCCGCCTTTCTAATATGCCTGTGAACTTCGCCCTCTAGCGGTGGCTGGTCACATTTAAACCTTTTGGGACACCCTGCAGATACACTGTATTGCTTTACCGACAGTCAAGTTTATTGGAGTCTTGCATTATAAGTAAATGAAACTGTTAAATTTGCTTCTTTTTCTAAAATTTAGAAACAGCAACGAGATGCAGAATATGCTAATACCACTAAGAAATTATTGCAATTGGAAAAGCTGTGTCGAGCTCTGCAAACGGAGAGAAAAGTGCTTCTGTCACAGTTAAAAAATGAGAAGGAACCCCTGAATTTGGTTAGTGAAGAAGAAAAAGAATTAACAGTGACTGATACTGAGATTAACGAAAGCCAAGATCAACCTCCGATCGATCCTATTGAAACCTCCACAATAGCGGTAACGACACACGAAACTCAAACTTTGCCGTCACTTGAAAACGCCGTTGAGACAAACGAAGCAGTAAAGGATTCAGGTGAAACTCTTAAATTAGGAGATCCTGTTGGTACATCTACTGTTTCTGTTAACGAAGATAGTAAAGACGTTCCAACATCACCTACTTCAGGGGCTGATAGTGTAACGAGTGAGGTCGTAGATAACCAGGAAAACTCGAGCGTCACTAATTCAGAAATTTCTGATGTCCCTAATCCTGAAAAGGATGCTTCACAGCCTTCCGACAGTTCGAGTAAGCCTCAAGCCAGTATAAGCCAAACAAATAACAAGCAAACAAAAACAAAGGATGCAAAAAGCAAAAAGAAAAACAAACCCCCTCCTGAATTAAGTGAAGGTATTGCTAGATAAAGATTTTCGGTTCATTATTCTTATCATTTGTGTTTTGTTTTTTTTCTCCGAGTACTGTATTTGAAGTTTCTCTTTTCATTTTAATACGACGGTTGTTCAAGGAAACCAGAACTTTTGAGTGTGTAAAAAATATTTTTGTTACTAAGCATGCTGGCTACCCACGAAACTCTCTCAAGTGCCCGAAGGGTATGGCGGATATGGCAGTTGCTCCTAACTCACAAGGGAACTACGAGACCTTGAGAATAGCAGATGACAACGAAATTTGGTACTCGAGTAAAGCGCAGCAGGCATGTAGTTCACCTTCATCCCAGTCTCATGCTGGTGAGACTCGAAAGGAGGTCTACCCAGCTCTAGAGTGCTTGTGCTCGCGTAATTCCAGGTCAAAGGACATAATTTATTTTTACACTAAAATGGCACTTTCCTCACCTTCAATGCTCAAACTGCGCACATGCAGCTACCTCCTCATCTTACATCTACCTACAAAATTTGAGCATCATCTGCCAGTAA